>JADDOH010013317.1:0-25733 GCA_016648135.1 Agrypnia vestita | reverse complement strand
GTAGCCCTAATATGAGAAATAATACGAACGACAAACCCATTTCAATCGCCATATACATTAATCACTTTGTATTTTTCATTTGTAAGCAGTCAACTGGAGTTTGGATCAGAAGTCTGGAATACTCATTGTTCTACAAACAGTGAGCGACTTGAAAATATCCAACGCGTTTTTTCAATATTTTAAATTTCCATTCCCGTTTAGAATTCAACTCATACACAGAAAGCGAGTGTTACCATAAAATTCCTCCTCTATCACATCGAAGAGGCATACAAGATCTGTGTTATCTTTATAAAATCTTGAATATCTTGGTTGACTCACCCTATTTATTAGAGCAAATAGGTTTAAATCGTCCTACATACTCAACGCGTTCAAATAATTTATTTTACCCAAACTTTGGTAATACTAACTACTTAAAAAACTGCTCTGTAACTCGTTCCACTTCACAATACAATCTGTTAAATTCTACAAATAATCTAAACATTTTTATTGACAATTTGCGTTTATTTAAAATGAAACTTCGTAATCTCATTTATGATTATTGAAATAAATTTGATACTTCTTTGATTGAATCCCATTCCCTCCCTCTTCTCACCCTTCCCATTTTATGCATTATCATAACTTAAAATTTTGAAATATTTTTTATTTATCACATATTCTTTATCATTTTTCATAGCTTCGAGGAAACTTCACTGGTCATACTAAATGAATATTTTTTTTGACATTATATAAAAAAATGATTACATTGTACTGTATGTTTCCCAAAATAGAATGATGATTTGAGTTTTGTTCGACAAACTTACATAGTCTCGCTGGTAATAGAACGGAAAACAAAGTCTGCAGCCATTCGTCAGACGTAAAGTCTGGACATAAAAAAAGCTGCGGCGCAGAAGTAACAAAGTAGCAGCGATTTACCTGAACTGCTGAATTATTCAGGCACGCCTGATACAGCGCGGCTCTTTCGGGGTAACACTGTATGGGCGGGAGCGACAGTACGATATATTTTAAGTTCTCAAAGATAGAAATGAAAGGCGACTTTAACAATAATAATGCACTCTGTGTCGCGTCTGCGTTTTCAACAACTTTAGCCAGTTAGATTGAGATCCCATTAACATCAGGCAGTGTGCCCATATTATGAGTCTCCGTGACAGAGACCAACAGAGCCTCTAATCTGAATATTCGAAACTCGAATATATTCGCCTGTTTTTAATTATTCGTTATTCGAATACTTTAAAAAGTATTCCTAAAGAATTCGTTCGTATTTATATTATAATAAGATTTTATAAGATTTAATATGTTTCCAAACGAAACAAAGGTTTACGAACACTGAAAGCCATTTGCAAGGGTTTTCAGTTTATACCGATATGGGCAATATAATGAAGTCGGACATCAAAGATGTAAACGCCCTAAGTCATGCTTATCTTTATAATTTTATTACAATAAGCACTTACGGTGGAGTCAACGATTTTTTTTTTTTTTAATTTTTTTAAAAAAAATAGAGATGTGAACACGGAAATACGTGTCACATCAATATTCTTACTATTTTCAAACTAAGCTAAGCGCTTGTACTATGAAAATAGGACTAACTTGCTAGTCTGGAGTGAGGATCGAACCCGCAACCTTTGGATCACGAGGCCAGTGTCCTAACCACAAGACCAACAAGCTACTTTTGAGTCGGCTTTTTCATAAATACTTGAGCCGACAAACAAGAAGTTGTATACAAAATAATTTTAAAAAATCTTGCACGTGGGGTGTGTGAGATATGAAGAAATATAAACATATCTAAAAATTTTGTCAGTTATCGAGAGAATACTGCCTCGTCTGTATATAATTTTTTATTGTTTTATATATATACATATATATATATATATATATATATATATATTTACAAATGAAATGATAATATATATATATAGATATCATATATATATTTTTTAAATTTGTTTTTCTAAATTCAACATTATTTTTGAATATATTTTTTGTAACATGTTTTTAAAAATTAAAATAGTTAGCTCTACAATTATTATGTTTTTTTTTTAAATATATAGAATGTATTTATCTGTATTTATCATCCAAAGTTAATTATTTCTTTCTTAAAAATTTTATTCGACTATATTACCATTAACTATTCGATATTCGAATAGTTGGATTCAAGAATATATGGTGGCTCTATCTCTGTCATCAGGAGTGGATAGTTAGCCTTGAACAAATAATATGTCTGATTTAGGTATATACCTAACTTAAGCAATCAACGCAAACATATGTTTGCGTTGTTTGCTTAAGATTGTATGGTAGAAGGCTTTTCTCTTTCGATAATGTGTCATCATTTCACACCCGATTGCTTGTCACCTATATAACTACTACACACAGTATCGAGTAAATGAATACAGATTTTTTAAGAGTTTAAAGTTTACTCGATGAGTAAACATTTTGTAAACGATCAGTAAACTAGTCGAAATGTTTTAAAGAAAATCCGAGTGTATTTAATTTAAATACTGTTTGGAAGTGGAAAGTCAATACAATTTGTATTTGTGAGAATACCATAATGCCATTAATATTTTAATGGCATGATATTCACAAAAAAAATGGAAAAAAAAATCAGACATAACTTTTTTGTATGACTTGGTGTAAAAAACCTCATTTATTGCAAACTAGTATCTGCGCTGGGTGCCATTCTTAGAGTACGTGTACATTTACATGCATATGATGTATATGGGATGGTATTATTAAAAAAAAAAATCATTATCTTACTAAATGCGTTATCGTTAAAAATATGTTTTAACATCTTGCCTTATTTATTGTTATATATTTCTGCGTGACCCGATAATGCGTTTGCCAATACGTAGTTTATTGAAAATTAACCAGTTCTTCCTCAATAAGATTGTATTCATAATTCGCACATCCTTGCAAAACGCCTGCCAATATTTTAAATAATTTTATAATATAAGTTAGGTCTGTCGCGCAATTCTATACTAAACACCATATTGTCTGTCAGTTCTGAACATCACAGACCACGATATCATGTCCAGAAGTAATTTATGTAATACACGTGCCGAGAAAAAGTATTTTTTTTTCCTTATTTTATGTATTATAAATTGAATAAGTCATCCCCACAAACAAAGATTTCTGTATCTACCATCAACTGTCTGCATATGTGATTAGACGGTTCGGAATTTCTACTAGTTGGTCCGAGCGTACTATGTATGTGTGCTCATTACGAAGTCCATACAACAAGCCGAGTCTGACAAACGAAGCAAAGAAAACTTTGGTAAAAATGTTTCCCTAGCGTAATCTTAAAATAACTAGTGATCGTAAGTGATCGCTTTGCATAATTAAACGTTGGTACTACTCGGAAAGAAGACACCTCGTGATCTAATTAGCTAGTGACAAGAAATATGCATTCAGAGTACAAGAGTACATTTCTTGTCCTGAAGAAGGAAGCATCGCTCCCGAAACATTGTACAATTTTTGTTATGAAAATTAATCGTGATAAATTGTAATAAAAATAAAATTAATAAACTGTTTATTTAATTTAAAAAAAAATAATAAAGCCTTTATTCGCTGAGCATTTTTTTACAGATTTAACATAAATATACAGGGTGTACCAGAGCTAGTAGCAGAAACTTGGCCGGTAGATTCCTGCCTATGTTGAGTCTAAAATGTTCAAGCAACCATGACCTAAAATCAATAGTTAAGGAGATTTGCGACATCAAAAACTGCATTTTTCTCTCTAAATATTTCTGACTTATTTTTTGCAAAACGTTGGACTAGCATTATAATAACTTATATCGATTACGAAAAATTCATTCATTTCAATAAAATAACAAAAATCCTGATAATTTTCCAATTGGAATATTTTCCAATTAGACGGTTTTTATCATTTTATTTGATTAAAGAGAATGATTTTTTATATTAGATATATGATTCACATAATGTAAAAACTCATTTTGAGACGATTTTGTTTTATAACGTTCCCATCTGTGTCTTCAATCATCGATCTTCGGCGCTTGATTTGATGATCGTTGATCAGCTGGGAAGCTCTGTTCTTGCATGGACACTGCAATCTCTGGGATAGGTGTATTCATTATTATTAATCTCTTTAAATTTATACGACGAAATATCAAACAGCACTTTACTATTGCGATAAAATTCCTGTAGATTTTTTTCGGAATCTTGGGGCGAGGTTTAAGGATATTTTGTACTTTAAATGATAGGATTTCAATTTTTGTGTAAATTCATGTGTGTGTAGGAATTTGAGTTTTTCTCTATATACCCGGCGCCACACTGCGCGTATCTTCCACCGCGTCTTTTCCGTCGCGTCAAATCGACAAAGAAAATGGATAGATCGATCATCCGCGTACTGTGGCGTCGGCCTATGGCTTCTATTATCTGAAATGATGGGTGTTTTTTCATGTTTGCTGGGCCATTTCTTGTCTCGTAAAACTCGCTTTGGAGGCAGAGAAGAGGTTTTGTGTGGACGCCTCCCCGTCCCGCTCTCACTCCATGAGTGTCGGCGGGGCGGTGTGTACTGCCACTTTAGCATTAAAAAATGCCGAAAATGGGTGCCGAATGTTTAGGGCAAATATGGGAGCTATTGCTCATAGACCGGCTCTGGGTGTGTGGTGGGTCCCTCTTCTCTGTCTTGTAAAACTTCATCACTTCTCCGTTCGTTGGCAAAAAATTACCTTTAATATCACCAAGCACAGCATATTTTCATGATTTCCGAGTAGATTCGTAGCGATAGCAAACGCGAGCTTTGTCTTAAGTACCCTCAGGAGTACCGCCCTCCTCACTTCAACTCATTTACTATCAAAACAATGGCGTTCGATGGTTACTTTGGTATTATTTATGACAAAGGAATATATTTTGTGCAAGAAAACATTTAAAAAAATATAGTATCTCAACTTGTAGTAACATCGATACCAACCAATAAATAGGTTAATTTTTTTTGAAACTTTGAGGCAAATCCGTAGATAGAAGTTGATTCTCAATTAAAATTATATTTTGCACACCTAATTTTGACTTGGCACCTTTCTGTCTCTATTACAATCGCACTATACAAAAAAAAATTGGCCCGGCTTAGCCAACATCCAATATCCTGCATCATTTGTGGTTTGGTGTGGAGTTGTATTTTTGTGACATGGCGAGGGCAAATGCCCATCAAGGAGATATTCTGTGAATCTGCAGAATGAGATATTTTCAAATAAGAGCTTCGGAACTTCCAGCAACCAGCAGTGGACGTTCGAGTATGCTGCTGCGAGAAACTCAATACTGGATGGAAATAATACAATAATAATCTTTTGTTTACCCTTCAATTTTTGATTCTGCTAAACATTGGAGGAAAATTATATTTATAAATAATGAAATTTCTAATTCAATAGTTAAAAATATCTCAAATGTTATTCAACCAGCTTCTTATACTAATAATAAATTTAAAAAATACATATTAAATAATAAAGATAAGAATAATTTTAAAAAAAAATCGGGTGTTTATAAATTGATTGTGATTATTTTTATATTGGAAAAACGTATAGAAATTTTGAAGTTAGAGTTAAGGATCACTTAAGGTGTTTAAATAGTAATAATTATTCCGAATTTGCTAACCATTTTTGGTTATGGATCATTCTTTTGATATTAATAAGGGTTTACAAATTTTACATACAGAATCAGTTTGACAAATTAGAAATTTTGGAAATAAGAAAGAGTGTTAATAGTAAATTGAATATTATAAATAATCAGGTCCTTTTTGCAAATAGTTATCCTTTAAATTTATTTTCATGTTAAGTAGGTACCTACTTTATATTATAATTTTCCATATATAACTTTTTAATATTTTGATCTATACTTCGATTTTTAAATTTAATTTTTGTTATCCCGACGATGAAGTCATTGGCTTCGAAACATGTTGAATTTTTTTCAATAATAAAAAAGTGGTGTAAACAAAGTTTAATTCTATAAATTATAATAATACATCAGTATTATTATAATTTATTCTATTAGACGGGCTAAAGATTATTCTTTTGGAAATCCGAATTCGAATTTTTTAGGTAATAATAGAAGATGACGTTTTCAAATAAGGTAAAGTATTTTCTGGAGCCACCCGCGCCGAATAAGTTGAACGCGTCCGTGTGCGAAAAAATATGGATGCATACATCTAAACGCAATTTCGCCAAGTGCGCGCCGTCGGTCGGCCCGGAATGGATTCGTACAATATTCAGCGCTTAGATTTGTCCGTACAAATTGGACGCCGTGTTCAAGAAGCGAAAAAAGAGAAACAAATGAGTAGTTCTAAAAGTGAATTTCCCGCGCTGTTTGGCGCCACTTTATCGTCAACTGATCTGTTTTATCTATGCATTGTGACGACCTTTCATTGTTTACAAACAGGCAATGAGCATTTGTAATGTTTTATCGCGGTACAGCATCGGCCCGCTTAATGAAAATAGCTACCCCTTCAAGCCCCGAGGAATTAATTAAAATAATTATAATAGTGAGTCGGTATTATTTTTTTTCTGTTTTTAGCTTTATATACTGTGTCGGAGCACCTTTTATTCACTTGACAACCCAGTCAACCACCCATATTTTGTTCAAAATATGTCAAAGTAAATCGCGTCCACAAAACTAATTTCGGTGATCGTGCTTTCGCGGTGGCTGGACCAAAGTTATGGAACAAACTTCCTAATAAACTGAGACAAACAGAGCTTACCACAGTTCAAAAAACAACTTAAGACGCATTTATTTAGACAATCCTATAACAACCTATAGAATCTGACCACAACAACACTAGCTAATGTTTTCCACTCCTAGTGTGCACTCCGCGAAAACACCTATTTCTTTCAGGCACTCCCAACTATTATAGTATTAAACATTAATTCCATTTCTTGCATGCCACCTAGTGAATAAGTAATATTAAATAAGTTTTTTAGCAGTAAGTTGTTTTGTAAGATAATTTTCTGTGTAAAGCGCCCTTGAGGGCGCTATATAAATTATCCAAATATCATTAATATTATTATTAACTATAATTAAATCTTTTTGTTCATGCATCAAACATAATACTTTCGTTGTCTGTCCATTTGTCCGTCCATCGTGTAATGTAAGTAATTTCGTTCGAATTCACGACTAAAAAAACAAATTAAACGGCCGGAGATCGGGGTTCATCGAAACGATGAACCCCGGGCCAGCAAACCCGAAGGCGGCAACGATAACGATGTTGCTATCGCCGAGCCTGCATTACCCTTCAAAAATACAGTAGAGACATATAGGTACATATTTCATGTTCCGTCCAGTCGCCAGGGTTTAGAATAGTACCTTTAACTGCCGGCAAAGGAAATATAAAAAAAAAAGTTCAAATATCTTGATAAAAGTTATTACTATTTCATGGGTGTCGGCTATAAATAAGTAACTACTTATTCTTTAGGAACCGGCATGTAAAAGTATCGTCATTTTTGACGGGTTACAGCTAGTAACTTAATAACGATGAGGTTTTCGCTCCAGCGGTAAGGCATTTCCCTGGTGACCGAATGGTGGGGTCGAGTCTCGTCCCGAGAGACAACCAATACAGTAATATTTATAAAAGGCATGATGACAGATTTTAAAATAACCTTCTATAATGTAGGTACACCTTTAGTATTATCGAAAATAACACTATTTCAGTAAACAAATTTTTTACGCAAATAATTGCATTTTCATCCAACTACTTTTAATTTCGCGCAAAAACGGCCGCAGGTGTCGTGGCGTCTAAGTGACGTCAAGCCTACGTAAACATTGCATTGTGTCTATGACAACTGTTCAAGAGAAACGGTTTGGTTACTTTGGCATGATGTCATTCTCTCTGATCGTTGTTTCAGTTAAATTGGCCGAAGGCAGAATTTAATACTTTTATTTTATGAAAATCTTGTTAATCCAATGTGTATATTAAAACTGGATAATTTTTTAGAATCCTTTCAAAATATTCTCGTCTCTAAAATCACTTATTCTTAAATACTGTCAACATGCATATTGCAATACGCACCTCCATTTTTAAAAACCAGTTACATGTTTCAGACTAGTGATGTAACGAATGTCATTTTTTGAGCATTCGCGAATGCGAATATTGAGTTTTTTTTAATTTGGCGCCAATTATGTATGGCTTAGCGGCTCAGTTTCGTGCAAGGCGCGTTCCGTTTGCATCTTGTTCCGAGTTGATCTAATAGAAGCATAAAGAATACCCTGTGACAAAAAATCCAGTTCTGTTCTGAAAAATTTGGACATACTCAAAATACTTTGAATTTGTTTTTGTTTGTTTACATTGCATTATTATATTTTTTGTTTTCTAAGCTAATGAGAAGTTAATTGTTATTTAGTAGTGATCTGGAATCTTAAGCTTTATTACCCAATGTAGAAGTAGATGGTAAATAAATAATACCAAATGATAAAGTAAAGTGAAGACCGATAATGTAATTATGAGGTAAAGCTACTTTTTCTAATAAAAATAAGAAATGATTGGATTTTTTATTAACCTAATATTAGGTCCTTACATATGAAATTGGCGTTTTGCCGTACTGGCAAATTTGATCTCAAATATCTTCTCTTTGGTTAGGAATTCCAAATCCAAATTTATACAGCTATTTACTCATGTATTTGTGTTTTGAAAATTATAATTCATTTGTTTTTTCCTCAATTGTTTTTTTCTTTGCGTCACTCAGTTTACAAAATGAAAAACTTGAAATATCGCGTTATTTACGAGTACGAGTTCCACCGTGGCACCAGTGCTGCAGAAACGGCTCGAAGGATTAATGATGTGTATGGCGACGGTGCCGCAAAAGAAAACACAGTGCGTTTTTGGTTCCAACGTTTTCGTTCTGGAAATTTCGACCTGCAGAACAAGCCCCGTGGACGGCCGGAGACCAAAGTTGATAATGAAGAATTGAAGGCTATTGTGGAAGCGGATCCATCGCAAACCACATCCGAGTTAGCTGCAGGCTGCGGTGTTAGTGATAAAACTGTTTTAATCCACTTGAAGCAAATTGGTAAGGTGAAAAAGCTTGAAAGGTGGGTACCTCACGAATTGAGTGAAGCAAATCAACAAACGCGCGTTGACTGCTGCGTTGCATTACTCAACCGGCACAATAATGAAGGGATTTTAAATCGAATCATTACCTGTAATGAAAAGTGGATCCGTGCGATAATCGGAAGTTCGCTGCATCGCAAATTAGAGACCCTGCCGAACCAGCCAAACCAAGCCCCAAGCGAGAATTGACTCCAAAAAAAGTTACTTGTGAGCGTTTGGTGGACTAGTGCTGGTGTCGTTCACTACAGCTTTCTTAAATCTGGCCAGACGATTACGGCAGATGTATTGCTATTAGTCAGCAGATGCAAAACAACAAAGGACAAAAAACTAAAAGTAAAAAAAAAAATCTAATAACATTGTGGAAAAGCAGCTGCTAAACAACGCGAGGCTGGTTAATCGCTCTAGGCCACTGGTGCTTCATGATAACGCTAGACCACACACTGCACAACAGACGGCTACCAAATTAGATGAGCTTCAATTGGAATGTCTAAGACATCCACCGTACTCTCCGGACCTTGTCCCAACAGATTACCATTTTTTTCGAAATTTGGATAACTTCTTGCAAAGGAAAAAATTCAACTCCGATGGGGCAGTCCAAACCGCCTTCAAAGATTTTATTGATTCCCGTCCGAATGGTTTTTTTAGTAAAGGGATCGATGAACTACCTATGAGATGGCAAAAGTGCATAGATAGCAGTGGTACATACTTTGATTAAATAAATATATTATAATAAAAAAAAATCGGCTTTATGTTCCTCCCATACTAAACGCCAATTTCATATGTAAGGACCTAATATAATGTTTTTTTCTGATGTTCATATTTTTAATATAAAAACAAGTTGTTGAATGTAAAATATTTAGATTAATAATGCCCTCATAAGGCGAAACGCGTCTCAGAAAATTAAAAAGGTAGAACATAAAAACAATCGTTTGTATTTCCATATGTGTAATTTAACACGTTTCACAAACAAAATTTTCCCATTTCGCCCGAGTGTAACGGGCTCGCCATGTCAGGGCGTATATATAGGTATTGGAATTATTAATAATCGCCCTCAGATGACCAATGCATGTCGTGATTTAATCAAGTCGTTTTGTGGAAAGTTCCACTTAAGGGGAAAACAAGAGGCGGATAGCAGTGCCGTATCAACATCACCCATTCGGTTTGTTCAAAGGGTTCGTTGCACGCGGTTCCGCTTCCCGAGCATTACTTATGCAGTAGTAGTCCGTTGGAGTGGCTTAAGGACCGAATTGCATGGCGTTGTAACGTCCGGGGAAGGTAAAGTAATGAAAAAACACAATGACTATTCGCATCTTCGCGCTGCGGGCGGAGCAGTAAGCAATCTCGGTGTAACACACAACAGAATACTTAACGAGTCTTGGAGTCGAGTGCAACTTCGGAGGGAAATTGGAATGTTTGCGCGCGAACGGCATAAATCACAAATTCACTGAATTATGAAGATAATTCGCCTATTCGCCAGGATCATCGTAAATATATCAAACACAAGAGTGGTTCACTTTTAACCTGTGCTTCGCTAGCTCTTCTTTTTTAGAATTATGAAGATTATTCGCCTATTCGCCAGGATCGTCATAAATATATCAAACACAAGAGTGCCTCAAGTTTAAAGATATGCTTCGCTGGAATATTCCCTAAGGGTCTATGGTCAATGAAGAAAATGTTACAGTATCCAAAAGCATTTAAATTAAAAGCGAAGTAGACTCGAGAGTGGCTCGATGATCTGGGGGCCACATGAGAGCAAGTACTCTCTTATGGTGGAGAAAGTCCAAAAGAAGTTTCTGAGATATATCTACATGAGAGAGTACGGGCATTATCCTTGGCTTTACCCAACCGAGTTTATCCAGGCTACAATAGTCTAGAGACTAGAAGGAATGTGTATTTGTACGATTGTACGAATGGTATGATCGATTATCCAGAAATTTTGCAGAGCACTAGTTCCTGATAATTACATTAGACATCGTCAGCACAGATTGTTTCACATTCCAATATACAGGACCAACCTGCCGATGGTTATGCCTGTTGGAAGAGCCACAGCTATGCTGAACAAAATAGCTTTGGGTATTGATATATTCCATATGTCTGAAGGGGTTTTCCTTAGCAGGATTCTCCTACACCTTTGAAATGAATGAATTTATATACGTTTGATATTTTGTTGTTTGTGTATTATCGCACTTGTTAGTAACATTTACGAATTAAACATATGTTTGTAATGTAAATGTTATGTTATAAATAAATTGAATTGAATTGAATTAAAGTCCGCTCTCGTATCCTTTAAACCGAAATGCGTTCCTTATATCCATTCGCTTCACAATACGAGACGCGGAGATCCCTCAAAGTAGACTTGCCATTGCGCGTAGAAAATCTTTGTGTTTAAAAAAAGTGATCTGTTAATTTATCTATGACAAAAAATTGTTTGTATACTTGCATATAAAATAATCACGGTAAATTCTTGATTACGCGTCGCGCGGCCGCTCGTTTGTTCGGGGGCAATCGTGACTATGAGCTTATTAAAATGCGGGGCAAGAGGGTGGTTATCAGTCGATATATCTCCGGTCCGATGGGCGCACGGGAGACGCAATACAGGGGATCCACCTGATTGGATCCGCCTGGTGGACCGAGGCGCACAACACAGGGATGTAGCAGATTGTACCACACACATGCTGGTTCGTATTGACCTGGTCGCTTTTATTGACCGGCCAAGTTCCACAGACGAACACCCGATTTGTCGGGCTTACAGAGTGCACAAATCATTTCAATACGAGTCGTTCGTACGGCTTTGTTCCACACTTGTAAAATGAAACTTTAAAAAGAAAATAAATAATATAAAGTCGAATGCAAAGGTCTTTTGAAATCATACGTGAAATATGGAGGCCTTTTCATGCGAGTTTTTGAAAAGAAACGTGTTTTTAACCCCTCCACTGTTTAAAAGAAATATCTTAACTTAATAAATATCTTTACACACATTATTTAAATATATTTTTTTCATGAAAAAAAAAAGTGAAAGTTAAATCAATGACGTACGACGTTTGAAAAATTTACATATCTACATCATTTTAAAAAGAAAATAAATTATTAAATCTGTCGTTGCGACACATTTCTAATTTTTGTACGGAAATTTATTCTGGAGTATAAATATAATATTTACGCGTTAATTAATACTATATTAAAATATGTTTCATTATCTTTGTATCGAGCTTCGAAAGCCCCTGAATTTTAATTGTTGAGTTGATGGAAATATAGACGTGAATACTTGATATGTCTGTTGTTTAAAAATTTTGGGATCGGGTTCGTTTCGGAACTGGTAAGTACTTTATTATCTCAAAAAGTAACAGTGACGAGATACGTCTATATAATGAATATGATTTCCCTGAAATCTTACATGCACGTGCATAGTAAATATTTTACGGTGTAATCAAATATCAGTTAGTCTCAGTCTCACTAGATAAGAGTCGATTTTATGTAACTTCTGATTGATCTTCTGATATCACACAACTCTGATATACGAAACATGGCAGAATATCCCAGAAAACTTAAACCAGAAGATTCTGAACGGACGTGAAAATCTGAAAACATTAATTGTTCGAAGAAATTTTTTCTTCTTAATGAAGGTTTGTACTTCCGATGACATCCACCTGATTAACACCTCCGACCCCTCACCCTCCCCTTACTCGTAACACACTTGCATGGTTTATCTATAAGTATTTTTAGTACACAAACAATCCTGAAGAAGAGAACATTGTTCTCGAAACATGTAAATTTTATATGTAATAAAGTGGTGAAAACAGAGTGATTTGTGTTTTATTCTAAAAACATTCTCTCATTGAATGCTCTACCGATCCTCCCGAAAGCCGGTAATGACAGGGTGACTTTTTTAAATGTCAGACACTTGAGGGTTACAATTTTCCGTACGTGATTTCTGGAGAGAAAGCCCAAAATGTGAATACAATATTCCGATACATAAAGCGGAGATCATTTAAATTCATGTATTCGGAATGTGTTCCTGGAGAGAATTCTACACGCGGCACTTTGAAAGAATACACTTCGGTGTGGAGTACTATCGGTGACGACAGTACTTTAGTCATGATGGAATATTAATGGTGAAGAGTCACAGCGGTGACATCAAATATCGCGCCAGATTCGTTATTTCAAAGGGCTCGGGTTCACGCAATAACATTTCGCGGAAAATATACGCTCTCCTTCGAGCCCAGAGCAAAAAGAGTCTTCGGAGGGATTTAGTTGTGAAAATTTTAACTGCGAGAAAAATAATTGTAGCTATTTCAAAAATTGGGCTATGAAATAGGTGGTACAAAATGATATATGCATTTACAATTAATATTGCGAATTATTAAAGCTAATCTTATTGCCCTATTATTTATCAATAAGCTGGAGACGTGAAATGAACAGCAGATAAGAAAATCTTCTCGTGTTCTTGGCCAGAGTTTATACAAATATACAGCATTGGCACGGATAGATGGTATCTTTACAAAAGGCATTATTTATTAATTTCCTTAATTATATTATATATTGACATTTTTCATTCAGTGTTGATTCTTCTCGGGAATGAAACAATACTGTAAAAAGTGTACAAGGCAGAGCTGTCATCTCGCTCGTGGCTTCCGCCAAAACGTTTCAGCTAGCCTATAATAGATGTTATACAATTATTATGAATACATTGTATTAGAACCGAACAAATAAATAATAATAATAATTGGATAATTTGTATAGCGCCGTTTTCGCGAAATACTCACCTCAAGGGCGCTTTACACAGAGAAATTATTATCTTACAAGACAACTTACTGCTAGAAAAGAAAAAACTTAATTACTATTACTTATTCACTAGGTGGCATACAAGAAGTGGAATTAAAATTGAGTACTATAATAGTTTGTGAGTCCCTGAAAGAATTATGTGTTTTCGCGGAGTGCACAATATGAGTGGAAAACATTAGCTAGCGTTGTTGTGGTCAGATTCTATAGGTTTTTTTAGGATTGTCTAAATAAATGCGTCTTAAGTTGTTTTTTGAACAGTGGTAAGCTGTCTGTTTGTCTCAGTTTATTAGGTAGTTTGTTCCATAACTTTGGTCCAGCCACCGCGAAAGCACGATCACCGAAATTAGTTTTGTGGACGCGATTTACTTCAGCTAACCTATTTGTATTAGATGTTGATGATATTAATAAATTAAAAAGGCATGCAGAAAAATCACCGGGACTCGAACTCAGATCTCCTATCTTTCCGGGAAGGTGTGTTACCATTACACCATATCAGCCTTGTACCTTTCCGCCAGTGTGTTTGTGTTTATTTCAATGTGTTTATTTTTCAATGTGTTTATTCAATGTTACAAATGTTTACAATGTTTACAGTGTTTACAAAATTAAATTAAGCTATTTTCATTGTTGCTGAGAGTCTTGGCAGCAAGTAAACACTAAATTGACTTGACGCCCTGCCTACTACACTAATATTTTACTGTATTATAGTAGTTTACTGTATTATAGCAGACAGTGCTCTTCCAGTAGTATAATGTTCAAGAATATTTAGTATTTATATAACATTTGTGAATCAATCTTATTGCCAATTAAAATTAAGTAATATATCGACCTTATCTGTAAGTCTTATTTATTAATTGATTAACATACATATATTATCCAGCAATCCACTTTTTAATGCGATAGTCACAAATTACTTGTATAATGTAATGTAAATATATTTATAATAAAATTGATTGAAAGCATATTTAGCTGTAATTTTGGCAACAAGATTCGAAAACTTTACACTAAATTTCCTATTTCCTACAATTTCAACTCATTCCTGTTCCACATCTCCACAATCCACAACTCATTTCTACAATACAAGAGGAAGCGACAACATAAGACTACCAAAGAAAAACACCTCACAAAATTGTATGCTGTATAAAGGTATAAAAATCTTCGATAGCCTGCCAAAGGAAATTCTAAACATGGAGAATATAAGGAGGTTTAAACTGGAGTGCAAAAATTTTATTATAAAAACTTTTAAATGATTAGATGGAATGTAATATGTCTAAGTGAAATCATATATTAGCCCACACAACATTATGTGTGGAACTAAATAATTAAGATAAATAAAAAAAAATATAAAAAATTAACGCTCCAGGCTGCAAAAACGTTAATAATAAAATACTCTTCATTCATACTCTAACATTATACATCATGTACTCCTGTCCCCAAACACAGGTTTTAACTTTTCTGGGGACAGTCAAACGAATATAATTTTTTTTTAAATGTACTATGGGGCGGCCTTAAGGAATAATCAAGTTTTTAGATAGCCAGTTATAAATCAGATATTTGTCTTATAAACTAGAGAAGCGTTTCCCGAAAGGTGGTCCGCGGAACCCTGGGGTTCCGTGGAAGGGTCACAAGGGTTCCGCGTTCGTAGAAAAGAATCACAAAGATGAGTTGCAAGTAACCTCAGATGTTAAAAAAAACATACATTTGATAATCCTTAAAATATCCTTGAAAGAGTATTTCCTGGATAAGTTACAAGACATCGACTGGGTACAGAATCCATTCGCAAATCATACCAAACCATGGATGCTAACTGTGTCAGAGTATAAAAATTTGATCGATGTTTTTCATCTTCTCTAAAACATAAATTCGAATTAGAAGATTATCTGAATGACTTTTGGATTGGACTTAGACGAATACCCTGCAATCGTTGAGAAGGCTATCACAGTTTTGCTTCCGTTTATGACGACTTACCGACCAAAAACAAGTACAGAAACGGACTGGATGCAGCTCCAGATCTTCGCACTGAATTGTCAGACATTAAGCCTAATTTTAGTGCTATTATAAGAAAATGTGTGAAAAAATTTCATTCTTCACATTAAAATTCATAGTTACATTGTATTTCTTTGCACAATAGATGTTTTATAATACTCATAATAATTATTTTTCATTTATATTTATAGATTGTTCTTTCTTTTCAAGTCAAACATTAAAATTTTTCAAACTACAAGGTAATCATTTTTTTTTTCAAAATAGGGTTCCGCTAAGAAAAGTATGATCAATTAGGGTTCCGTGGCAAAAAAAAATTGGGAACCTCTAAACTAGAGTATAGTGTGTACAATAAAATTTAGTGAGTCTTGGGACATTCCAATTTTTAATTTATTTAAAATATAATAGAAACCTAACATAACATAACATTTTTACATGATTCAATATAGGAATATAATAATACATAATATAATTTAGATAAAAAGTCATTTTTTTGAGGTTGGCCGAGTTTTAGCATTTTTGTCACATCTGTTTTGAATTTGACAGTGGTCAGTTGTTTGGTCTGTTGTGGCAGGTCGTTGTATAGTTTTAATCCGTTGCAAATTAGTCGGGATAGTCCTGTTTTTGTTTTGGCGTGTGTTGTGATAGTTTTGAGCCATTCTAGTGTTTTGTTGGTGTTTTTCGTGTATTTTGTGTAATTTTATGTCTTCGTCTTGTACTAGTTTAGTAATGATATAATTTTAATTTCAATCGGAAGTTCATTAAAATCATCGATGTCTCCCGCGATGAGTTCGCGGAAACCTCGCCGAGCCATTTTTGACCAAATTTTTATAATAAAATGAAGTAATGTGATAGTCTAGGCACGTTTGAAAATCATGAAAGTTGCTGTTCATTTTGATTCAGCAGCAAATCATTTAAACTGTTAAAAATATGCGAAACCGCCGCTTCTGAAAAAGAACATCGCTCTCAATAGGTAGGTAGATAGAAGGTGACATTTAAAATAGGTACCTAGTTAATTCCCAAGTATAAGAGTAGGTAATGACTGTGTTTTCTAAGGCGTGGGTAGATTCATCCATTTTTGTTCTACAAGATTTACTACCTAATAATTTTTGAAATAGACTTCTTCTTTAATTACTTCGTGGTAAACAACATAACGGAGGGGTACGGGTCCACTCCACAAAGAGTTTTGATAAATGCGAACTGGTTATTCGTTCCAACTGACGGTTGAAACTTTTCTACTCGGAATCCAATGATAAGACAGACTCTCATTTCGAAGTATAATTTAAAATTACGAAAATTAAACTGACAAAAGGAGATAAAATAATGTAATAGAAAATAAAATCGGCCAAATCACGAACGCGTCGGCCAGCGGGAACTCCGGTAGATGAAGTGTTTGCAAATTATTATTTGGGCGCGCTTAGATTCAGTGTTTGCTTTTGATGCAAGCGGACGGGCGCATCGCGTCAAGTGCAAATCCCCTTGTTTCATTATTTTCTTCCTCTTCCTAATATGTACTTTTTTCTTGACTCTTTGAAGTTACCTTCTTTTGGCCTATTGAGGGTAATTTTTTTATTGTAACAAAAGCTGTGCACGTGCAGCGTGCGCATTGTAGCGGGAAATACCATGTAGCGAAAATGCGGGACCACGAAATGCATTTGAAACTAGTGTTCCAGTAATATCTTAATAAATATAATAATTTTGTTCGAATTCGAATTCACGACTAAAAAACGAAGTTGACGGCTAGAGAAAGGCTCGAACCTCGGTCGCGCGGACAGTAACGCGGCAACTAACCGCTATAGCCACCGCCAATTTTCCGTGGCTCGTCAAAAATATACTACATATAACAGGACTTAGCTTAGACAGCAACAATTCATTTACGTCTCCTACGTTCGACATTTGACCGAGTTTTTTTTTTTTTTGGATTTGGAAATTTCAATAGTTGTTAATAATAATTGAATTTAACATATTTCTTTAAAATACACATAGAGACAAGTTATACACAATTCTTCTAATCAGTTCAATCAAATTATTCTTCGAATCATCAACTTTTTCCTTCCCGAATGATCGAGAGTCAATGGTCCGTACAGTCAATATCTAAAGTATGCTTTAACCTTTAAATCATTTAAGTATTGACTGTGAATTCGGGCCTATAAATGTTTATGAAAACTTACTTACTTATTGACTTACTGTACGCATGTCCAATTTATATACAGGGTGTTTCGTAGCTGTTAGCAAAAAAATCTTTACACATTGGGTTAAATGTCGACAATTACAGAGATAAGCGACATCAAAGTTTGCATTTTTATCTCAATATTTCTGTAATATTTTCTGTAAACCGTTAGACTATCAATCACTACAGTAACTTATATGGAATATTTGAAATTCATTCGCTTTGATACAAGTCAATTAAAATAATTAAAACCTTGCAGAAATAAAAAAAAAGTTTATTTTTATTTAACTTTGTATCAAAGCGAATGAATGTTTAATATTCCATATAAGTTATTGCATCTCAGTAACTGTTGACATTTCACCCAAAATGCAAAGAATATTTTTCGTTCAAAATCGGATGAAGAAAACTCCCGCGAAGTTTTTGCTTCTAGCTACGAGACCCTGTATAAATATAAAAAAATATCAGAATTCAAAAATACGCTTTAATTTAAACACTCCTCCTTAATGAGAAATACTCGTATTCGGTTGAAAGCCCCTATCCATCCACATTAATTTAAAGCAATCTACTGAAAGCACTCGGTACAAATAATGACGCCGCAGATAATAATATGAACAGCTTTCCACGTTTGAAATTGGTATAAATTAACTTATTTGTGAGTTTTTATAAATTGTATATTATATATCGACTTTTACAGATCGAAAAGGCACGCGTCAGTGTCGACCTTAATATTACAATACACTTTTAAAATAAATCAAGAAAGATAAGTTTTATCTCAAAACTGAACGCGATATCATTTCTCTAAGAGACTAGGCACTATCGAACACGTCTTATCAATAATGAACATCACACTTGTGTATATTATTAAACAAAACAGATTTTAAATGTTGAATACATTCATATAATTGTCATTCATTTCTATAATTCGTGGAAGGTATATTTAACATTCGAAATATTGAACGAAAAAACAAAACAATCCGATGGAATGAATATGAAGAAATTAGTAAAATCTGTTTAAGGTTATGGTCGGATATTATTTACCGTACGTTTCAAGTGCAAACAGAAAGTTACATTTTTTACAAGATTATATTGTGACTGGACAAAGCCATAAATGATGATAGTACTCTCATTTAGCAATAGGAACCAATTTCACAGCCAACGAACGTACCCCGCCAGCCGCACGTGACAGCGTTGTTTTGTTAACAGGTAGCGTGCTCGATATCAACTTTTTTACCAAGCACAATAGAAGGCGAAGGTTACATAACAAAAAACAAGCAAAGCACAACGAAACAAACGAATGCATCGCTCTATTATTCAAATGATTTCGTAAAAAACGAAGTCCGCAACAAAACACCGATCACTGATTAAAAGAATACACGGACCTCTCGGGCCCATTTTGATATACAAATACACACTTTTATTTTTGACGAACCCGTCAAGGAAAATCCTCACAATTTAGAGAATGCCGAAACGCTATAAAAGAAGAAAATATTGCAGTAACCGAAAAAACATTGACGAATTTACCACAAATCCCTTTGCCACTACGGCCATTTTTTCATTGCAGCGGGACCCAGACCGCACGCAGGAATGACCTCAGAAAAAAGGGGCATTTGTTTTATTTTGATATCCATACTTACACGTTCAACATCCATTTCGCTGCCGGTGCACAATCTTTTACTTCCACTTCCGTTATACGCCATTTTACACGCGAGAAACAGGCGAACGACACACGCGACCGTATCTCAAAAATGACTGAAGTCGAGCGACCGGCTGGTACCGGCTAACAACTGAGCCCGCGCGATTCCACTTGGCCTATATTTTAGAGTGTTGCCAAGCGAATAAGATTATCCAACTGTAAGCAAACATAAATAATCATGTTACAGCACCACAGAATATTACAATATCTCTTCTGATTTTGTAATGCATATTTTATATTAAGTATTATTTAATTTTTTTTTCTTATCCAATTTTTTCTTTGTTTTCTTTTCTCTCTACAATGTTCACTATGTAGATCAGAATAGTTGATAACTAAAATAAAATATATTGCTGGTTGTCTAACTAGTGGTTGTTTTGTTAAATTAAAGAAGTATAGCTATCAGGTTGAGATTTAACTGAAATTGATATGGTCTTGGTGAAATATAAAGCTTGTCCGAGGATTCTATCAATTAAAGAAATGTGATAAAATACAGTAGTTAAATCAAATAAATATTTGTGAGTAATTATGGAAATATTAATCGCCTGTTCCTAAGTGTAAGAATTACTGCTTGGATAAAAATAATAAAAACACTTTCCATATTTCAAAATATTTATGCGTACCCTGCTGAAACAAAAGACAAACTTAAAATGTAATATACTATGGTTAGAAACAGGGCATAACCAACATCAAGAATGGTAACGTTCGCTGTGAGACGACTCAAATAGACCAAACTTTAAATTCTAACTACAGTTCTAATAAATTTTATTTCTGGCACATGAGATAAATATTTTTTGACGATATAAATTGTTTGTATTACCTTTTTTGTTTTTAAAGATAATCAATAAGTATAAAACACATATAAAAGTATAATAACAGGCTTTTAAAATCTCAACATTTTTCTCAGGTTGTTATTGCTATTCAGGTTTATCGTTGACCTCTCCGGTTGACGTTTCGGATTCCATTTTTGGGTGGATCATCAGGGCATCGGCGACAATTTGAGTTTGCATGATAGTTCTAAGCAAAACTATTTGATTTGATCATACACACTAAAGCCACATATTCACTAGTGGACAAATTGTCCCTTAACATCACGCGCGGCATGGAGTCTACGTGACGCTGCAACGTCACGCACTGTTCCGCGACGTCGCGCGCAACATAGCGCGGCATTTCTACGTCTCGCGGCAACGTTGCCATGCGCACGGTACCCGAGCAAGCACACAGGAATATCGCACCGCGCGTCAGTATCACGCTATATTCTGTGGTACCACGTGGTATGTTTACAAGTGAATACGCATGCGCTGTATACCACTCGTCAGTACCACTTGGTATGTTGACAAGCTGAGATGCATGCTCTACAGTTACATATACTATATGATGTAATATAAAACAGCGTTCCGTAATATTGTGTCTTGCTTGGCTATGGAAGACCTGATAATTTGTAATAAATTTTCAAAATCAATTGTTGTAATTCCAATGAAATTGACAAATGATCTGTCAAACATTTGAAGATCGCATAGAATATCCATCCTTATTTTCCTTTGCAGTAAATACTTTCGCACCCACCACCCTTTTCTGCTCTTACATTTCGACAAACTCGTTAGAATAAATAGATATGCAGCACTGATCATCATAACCCTTTTGGGAGACATTTCCGCGACAAGTGGTATGTGAGTCCCGGTGTGTACACGTCAAATGACCGCGTCATTGTCCCCGAAACATGAGCGTAGATGTTGATGCGACATGCCGCGCGGAATGTTGCGCGGTTTGTCTCCTAGTGAATACATGGCTTAAGACACAACATGAACTGATAAAAAAAAATTGTTCAGAAAGTGTTCTGCTCAATAAAGAATTCTACTGAATTTGGTTTAAAATAGCCTTAGATTATATCTTATTTTACATCCTTGTGTAAGACTTATTCAACAATATTCACCATACAATATATGAAAAATAACAGTATAATGGATTGAATCGTTAAGTAATATAATATGTAATTAAAAATGGTATATTACAACCAGGATTATCCTTGGGTTGATAATCGCATTCTGTTATTGCCGGTTTTCTTCTTTTATATGGAGCCAGTGGTGTAGTGCAAATAATAGGGAAATATATTTTCTCTCACGAGTCATATGAAACTTTTTGCCGGTTTACCATAATTGCCTTTTCCTACAAATTGTAATTAAGGTAGGCTCCGCCCGTAAAACTCTGCAAATTATTTGTTTTTATGGGTAGCACCGAAAGCTAATGTCAAATTTGACAGAAGACTTCCAAAGTCGTGTCATAGACTAGAGACGGTCCAGGTGCCTAAAATAATATCTTAATCGTTTCCGATTTCAGCCTTTTCCAATAATAATTTCACACGACATATTCAGGTTTGATTACTGTCTTTTTATCTAATTAAAAAATATATTACATTGATGTATTCTAACAGATTTAAATCACACGTAAGTTTAATCAAACAAAAAGCATCATTGCATTAAAATTTTCATCAAATGTTAGAATACGTAGGCTAACATAGGTTGACCTATTAATTTGAATCGTTAATTTTGAGGTTATATAGTGATCCGAATGTACATATATAGTTTTCGTTGAAAGATTTCAATGAACAGAAGTGAGATTATATGTACTCAGTATGATACAAAAGTTGATAAGTATTATTCAGCACTTTACAGATATTGCAAACTGATTAATCCTCCTTGTGAGTACAAAATGTTTATCAAATTTTGTTTTCTATTTTTATTTATATTTTTGTACCGGTGATTTTAACCGGTTACAAGCCAAGTCCCTAGAACACCCAGTTACTCGATATCGTAACCGGTCCCAGAAGATTTATCAAATGTGTTTGCATGTACAGGTTATTCCTATCCATTCGGTTCCATTCCACCTAGCCCAATCAAATTCATATTGTCCATGTGGAACCGAAACAGGCCAATGAGGTTTCAATTTCCCGATGTGGAACTCAAATTGACCAATCACCTCTCAAATTCTCGCAATGTCGTTCTCCAGTGTATTGTCAACTCAGGTAAAATGAAGGCCGTGGACTAAAGTCATACCTGTAATTTTACTTGAGATATTTGTGTGATACAATAGAATTGTATATTTTTACAACAAGCCGTCTGAATACTATATTGATCAATATATTTCATTGCTTGAGTTTGAGTTAGAACATATACGGTTGCTATGAACGTGTATGGTTTTTCGATCATTTTAAATAGGAGCTCCAATTTTATTAAATACTAACGGTAACCAACAATGACGGACTTGAAAATGGACTAAATTAAAATTAAGAACATTTTTTGAAATTTGACGAAGAATTTTATTATATTGTAGGATTTATAGACATTTTTAAGTCTATCAACAATTTGAATAAAATTCGGATTTATAAATCTAGAAACCGTGCAGAACGACTACTTTTTCAAGGCACCCCCTCCCCTCCTCCTTGACGACGATTATTATTAATGGATTAATGGTCATCCTGTAATTTTGTGTTTTTGTAATTTGGAACCGGTTCCAAAAATAACCTAATAAATCATTTGATACTCATCTGTAACTATAACTGGAACAGGTGTTCCAACAAATTGCCAATATCAACCATCTCTGGTGGGTGGTATAACGGATCTTTTTGAGAATAATTATCCTCAATAAAGTTGAGTGTGTTGATTTTAAAATAAAACAGAATTGACCCTCAAGCAGTAAATATTAAACAGTAGCGGAAAATATTAAATTAGACGTTACATTTAAAAGTTTCGAAAATTTCACCATACTCATTGACATTCGAGTCACTTTATTTAAGGACAAAGCGCAATCCATAAACAAGAAAAAATATTGATCAACAATTTTTTTATATTCGTGATAATACTAAACATTCCCGTAAAAGTTTGGTATTGTCTATAAATAAAATTCTCATAAACAAAATCCTGTATATGATTTACATTTTGACCTTGGATAAAGCATTTCAAGTGTCAAAGCATATTATGAAATTACGGAAACTTTAAAGAGTAATTTTTTAACTTTAATACTTACTTGAGAGTCAATTCCATTTTATTTTAAATTCAGGACATTCAGCTATACCACGGATGAGAAGTATTGTTTATTCGGTCCCGGATGTGATGTCTTGTGACCTTGTGGGAACATATGTGTTCCAATGTCTGATTCAGAAAAGTTTTATCAAAAAAATTTTGTCCTTAAATGTGACTTTAGTCTTCTCTCACACTGTCATTTTGGTATTGAGTCCTGAGTATTTTCGTATTGGTGTGAGTCTTGAACGCAAATCTTTCCATCAGCCTTTCATATCAGAATTTATAAATTAGAAAGGCATCACTGTCGGTTGCTATGAACGCGTATATGTAGTGGTGAAAGTGATCATGCACCAGCATCTCTCTTGTGAGAGACTTGTATCCCCACGCACAAGATCGGTAACATCATAACTTTTGGAGATCGAACGCCGCAACTTTGAAAATGGTATGCGTTAGTATGCCAATACGTCTGCCTAGGTTCTTCAAGGAAACCATCCGCAATTCCATATACATAATGTCCTTATGTTTGTCATGCCTACGCAAATTCAATAGGAAACTGATATTGGAGTGGAGTGGTAATTTTTTTTAAATACATATGTAGGTACTTATATGAACTGGGCGGATATGTAATCTTTCCGTTCTAAAGGTACATTTTTCAAATAGAAAACAAATTAGTTCATTTCTACTGTCAGAAATTTAAGAACTGTTTAAACTTCAAATTAATGCTGCTGCACTATTTATAGGTAGATAATTATTTAAATGTAGTAGGTAGGTAAATATTTAACTTACAAAGCTTTGGAATGTACGTATTTTACACCCTACCTTACAAACACATAAAAAAGTGCATAACATGTTATATACATGTAAGGTAGCACATGTATATAGCAATGTGTGTGTGAAAAATTGTCATAAATAAATTAAAATTTACTTGATACAGTTTTATTAATTCCTACAAAAATTGACAAGTGACTGGGGTGCAGATCGTACATTATTTTTAATCTACCATTCTGCATCAGATAAATACTTCATTCTGTTTACAGTCCAGAAATTCTAATTATACACATGATGTATGAGACCAGAATAATATTTTTATGCCATTTACAAAATCAGCATTATTGACAGAAGACTTTATTTTGAATCATGATTACTTTTTTGTCAGTTAAGGAATTACTTAAGTTTATTGTTTCAGAATTATTAGGTGTACCCATAAGTAATCAATTATTTAAGTGGCAACAAAAAAAGAATTTATTTAATTTTATTTTTAATCGATTTAATCTCCATTGTTATCTAGGACCTTTTTCCATATTGTTGGTAAACTTTTAAGAAAAATATGCTTCTAGGTGTTTTTAAAGCGTCATTATCAAACCCTACCGGGCGCCCACTTCGATCGCTATCAGACAAGCCAAAATCACCATCGGAAAATTTTGTAAACCAACGTTGGCACTTATTTACTTTCAATACGTCTCCATACACATCACAAATTTTCTTTGTCGCAACCGTTGCATTAACACCTGATAGAAAATGAAACAACATGCAATGACGTAAATTTTCTAAGTTAGTTAGTAATAAAAAAATTTAAATTTAATTGTCACAAGTCACAAGACCACAGATTATAATATTGCGTATAAAAGACGTCTTTACACATTCACTTTACTGAGCTTGACTGAAGCAAACATTCCACATCAAAAATAATTGATTACTTATGGGTACCTACACCTATTACTTAAGTTTATAGAACCCCATAATCACATAAATCGAAATAAAAACAGTTGTTTTTTATTTATACATTTTAATTTATCAATGAGAGAGATTGATAATGCCCTCATAAGGTGAAACGCGCAGAACTAAAAAAACAACTGTTTTTATTTCCATATGTGGAATATTTGATATTTATGAGTTTGGTAAAATTAAAAAATGTTTAAACCTATCTGTGGTTGTATGCCCTGATACTATTACAAAAATACTATTACATCTTTTTCACAGTCTATTTCTCTAGGGATGTTGATGCCTTGGTTGCCAGCTGAAGAAAATCGTCTTCAATCTGCAAAAAAA
>JADDOH010013316.1:0-24225 GCA_016648135.1 Agrypnia vestita | reverse complement strand
CCTGATTCTCCATACATTGCCGGAATGAGTTCCCGACTATTGCCCGCCGTTCGCAGAATAAAGCACTTATTCGTAATTCATAAACTTTCAGATGAATAGAACACCACAAGACCGCTTAAACCGTCACTGAAAGAAAATTAATATGGCCATTCCTTGTATGCCATAAACACGATACATTAATAAATCTTACAAGTTTACGCCTTTCCTTTTAGATGCCTATCATGTACAAATTACAATATACCTATACATATAGGTAAAGAATCAATTCGTTTCAAATCGGTTTATTAATTATTATAAAAACAAATTAGATGACAAAGCAACAAGAAAGATATAAAAAATCTAACTACCCATTACTAATGTTGCTATGTAAGTCGATAAATATAGCGAAAAATTTGATACTTTAGTCTTTAAATATTTAATATTTAAACAGTTTTCAACTGTACATTGTATATTGAATCCCAAAAACTTTCGAGTAATACACGTTAAGTGAAGGCAGGATAAAACAATTTATTTTTTAACAAATCTGGAATATTTTAGGTACGACAATCTTTCAAGGGGTGCTTGCTGCATTTGCGTTACATTACATAAAAATACCAACATTAGAAATCCTTCGAAACAAAATATTCAGCTGTAACTCGTCAAAAATGACGGTACTTTTACATGCCGGTTCTTAAAGAATAAGTATTTATTTATTTATAGCCGACACCCATGAAAGAGTAATGGCGACTTTTATCAAAATATTTTAACATTCCCTGCCGGCAGTTGAATGTACAATTCTAAACCCTGGCGATCGGGTGGAACGTGAAATGGTTCGCACCGACAGACAGACAGACAGACAGACAGACAGCGAAATTATTATGTTTGAAAGTGAGTATATTTTGAGGGAGATGTACATATTTATGTAGTTGATGCCATGGCAATCGATGAATTAATTAGTTAAAAGTAAGGGTAAAATAAAATGTGTCGATGAGATAGATACTAAACATGCGAGAACAAAGTTAGCATGTATATGTCAATAAAATAAAATGTGCACCAAACAAATTGTTCCTAACCGTAGACCTACCTGACCACGCCACAAATAATATATTTTTTATACAGTCCACATTTGTGTAGCATTTAATTATTGCACAGAACCGACGACAGCACCGAGCGGACAGACAGCTGTCTGGTACACATCACTCGTTGTGCGGCGCATTGCCGAAGGGAAGTGCGTTTTGGTTGAATGTTGCAGTTCACAGCGAGACATGTTGGCAGGTCGTCAACACGCAAAATATATGCCGTTCAGAGTTGTACACTCGAACGTGTTCGCAACTTGCGTACATATCAATTCAGAATGCAAAATTATATTTAAAAACGCGACACAGGAAATATGTGACAACGTTCTTTGTTTTTTTTAAGTGACAAATGCTTTCTCGACACATCCGGTAGATTACACGCAGAATTAACATTAGGTTTCAATAAATGTACACAATAATGATAAAAATGACGCGTACAAATAATTATGCTTCAGTCAGTTTCTTGACGATTTTCAGTCAGTTTTTGTTTTGTGCTCAGCCCGCCGTTCGGTCAGCCGCTGCAGCAGGATATCCTGCAACTCCTTGATTTTGTCGGTCCTTCGAGTTGGAAATAGCTTCCTCTCTGGATCCCAGTTATCCCCAGCATCTCCACGTTATTTATAATCCTATCTGCGAGTGATGTGTCCGAATTTTTTTTGTTGGAGTATGTGTTTCAGACAGATAGTGAACAATCTATCTATGAATCCTTAATTGTTCCAAAATTAAAACATTACTGCGGGATGGTGGATAATTGGTGATTCTTTTTCCAGCACAAAATAGACACTTATATACTTATATTATTAATATACTTATATTTATATATGCGTAAATTTTCTATGACTTACTTTTATTTCAGAGGCATGCGGTCAGCACTTTGAAATAAGATGAACATAACTTCTACGAAATAAAATATAAAATATATCCAATGGTATTTCTATCACAATTATTATCATATTTTTTACTCCCTTTATATTAACGCGTGGCGTCTGCTCGCTTGCTTGTCTGACGAAAAAACCTTGGATCGATTTTTAACCCTTTTCCCGTGATCAAATCGAGCTGAAACTTTGCAGGCAGACTCGTGGCGATGATAAAAATGATCTAACAAATTATCGTTTTAAAACATTAATAATGATAGTATAATTTTGGATTTTTAGAAATTTTAATGTTTTTTTTTCAAATTGGAATCATTTTATATGAGTAATTAGCCCGAGGTATGTATAGACACGAAACCTGATTCAAAGCGAAAGAGAGTATTGTTAAATCTTGGTTTTTATGGGTTACATTTTTAATTTTTAAAATAAAATGTTATTAACTTATTTTATATGTACCTACCTATATTTTAATATACTTGAAAAATATAATATTATAATATTGTTAATAGTTAAAATATTAACTCTGTGGTCAGGTATTTTAACATAATGTTAGTTTAGTAGTTAGTTAACAAAACGGAGATTTTTAGTCTACCGGTTTCTAAACGCGCCCGCCTCTTCTTCAAGACAACCACTATACTAGCATGTCAATAGTGTGCGTAATGTAAGTAGTTATATTCTAACATAACTAACACTTTGTTATAATATTATTCATACTTTGATAAATCATAATACTGTGTCGATTTATTTTTAAATTTAACATTTTTTTTTAAATATATGCGTCTGCAATATTTCTATCATTTTAGGAATATGGATTTTAATTCAATATTTGGAAAATCTGGATAAGAAATTAATAGACTTATGGGAAAAAATAGATTTCTACGAACTTTTAAATAATATTAGTAAATAAAATAAATAACGGTCAAGACATGATTGTTATAATAGCGCAATCCAATTTATGATAGCGTATGAATTTCACCCTGTTTCAATTAAAATCTAAAACTTAATGTGTTAAAAACATTTATGTACATTATTTTGATCGCGGAATACGTGTGATAGATGAAGAGGAAAGATTATAGAGAAATAGTTTAAAAAAAAAACTTTGACCACCGTCCGTTAATTATTAATCTCCTGGCCGAAGTAAAATATCGCAAAGAGTTATAAATATAAAACGCGTGTACATTTTTAAGAGCTACGTAAAATAATCTGCATACGTGCACCAGTGACGAGCGGGAATATACGCAGTGACGTCAGAGGACTCGCCTCGCTTAATTAAATGTTCGAAATATGTTGCGTTAGTCGTTAGTTAGCAGTGAGCCGCCGTGTCTCGCTTACTGGGCTTGAGGGAAGGTACTTGTATAAAAATATTAACTAACCACAGGTAGAGCTATAAGTAGAACATTACTTTAATTATAAACATATAAAAACAATATAAATCAAACAATTACAAAAACTTATCCATCGGAAAAATATTTGGTTACCAGCAGAATGCAATAAAAAAATTAAAATTGTAATCTTAAATAGTTAACGTAGCTAATTTTTTAATCGCAAATGTTTTCGAATCGACGTCTTGCGACGAGGTGGTGACGTCTATGTCATTCAATTGTCGCGTTGCCGTCCGCGCGTCCGAGGTTCGAGACTTTCTCCAGTCATATAATTTCGTTTTTTAGCCGTGAAATCGAACGAAATTATTATATTTAGATATTACTGGAACACTAATTTCAAATGCATTTCGTAGTCTCGCATTTTCACTGTTTCCCGCTACATGCATTTCCACTACAATGCGCACGCTGCGCGTGCACAACTTCCGTTACAATACTAATTTTACCCTCAATGCGTCAATAAAAGATAAGTTCAAAAACCTTCCGAAAAAAATCTTATTTAAATTTCTACAGGGTTTTTAACATTTTATTTTACTTGTATTGAAACGAAGAATTTTTCATATGTGATATAAATTACTGTCATTGATTGTTCAACGTTTTACAAAAAAATTTTAAAAATGCAAACTTTGAAGTTGCACACCTCCATAACTAGTGATTTCAATAGCTATGGAGGTGTGCAACTTAATAGGTTATGGTTGCTTGAACACTTTCGGCTCATACTTAAGGTAGGAATCTATCCGTAAAGTATTGTGGACTAGCTTTGTTACACCCCGTACAAAGCTCAAAATAATTAATTACTAGGTAATTTTTTATCGTGATTCCTGTAAATATAAAGGGCGTGTAGCTGAAAACGAATGAAAAATATTTACTAAGCGGGGTGTATTTTTAAGACTCCGGTTTGCGGAAGGGAATGCAGCCAGTGCATTAAAATATGAAACTTATTTAATAGTCGACCGCAAAACCGGCATTTAATCACCGCTTAACCGACACTAATGGCGGGTTTATGACGCCATGAAAACGCGCCAAATCAAAAGGAAACTCAGGTCAGACTGCAGACCACGCAATACCTCATTGCCCCAGGTCCTGGTTATAAAACATCCACGAACCGTTCGACATTATATCTTTTTGTTCCATACGGTGGCAAGTATTTGAATTCGAAGACCAAGACGAAGACTTAGCAATTTGAGAGTATTTCTCGGTAGGCTTCAAATATAAATATTGGTTTTTATTTAATCAAATTTTTAGTAATAAAGAATTCAAACACACAATCAAATCTTTCCTCTTTATAATCTCTGTATAGATTATTTTTACAGTTTTTTTTCCATACGAACAATTTATTTCCATTACAATTGTTTTTATGCAGCCATCAATATTGATTAGCCAACCTGCTAATTTATCCTAACACGTTTGCTCAGAAGTTCAAGAATATTTTATATTTATAATGGTATAATAATATTATAAAAATCAAAAAAATTACATTCTCATATAAATGCGTGATTATTATCAAATCATAACAAGGCTTAAGATTACAATAAATATTATAACATTTCACGTTCACGCTCAAACATGCCGTAATAGGGATAGTAACAAGTAGCAAACTGTATAATCAAGAAAGTCAAGCGCGTACCGATGAAGGCATTAAACAACGTCGACTACTCATGGCAGTAGTGTATTTGTAGCCGCGTCAAACTATAGTAACTTCACTTAGCATTTCTATTTGACTTTATTACTTTCACAGCGTTGGTAGCAATAAACCACGCTCCGTGCTCAATAACACATCCGGAAAGCTGGTGTGGAACTTCGCTATACGACACAGAACTCGCAAATTGGAAATGTTGTTTGTATTATTGATACGCTTTCAGCGCGATATTCGATATAATAGGATGTCGAATACTATCATATCGTATCAAAATGTACATGTCCTGACAGAGGGCCAGATCGTGGCTTTGTACATGTTGACAGATCCAAACTGCCAGACAAGGCCATTCATAAAAAATGGCATATTCGCCCCGTCTAGCTGCTGCTGCCGGAAGCGCTTTTTCCAAACATGTAGGCCTATTACGCCACCACCAAGCGCTAGCACATTATTCTATTTTTTTTACTGTTTGCCACCACTTGTAAAAGATTTATTTACTGAATTAAAAAAAAAAATATTGGTGAACTTAATAGACAAAACAAATCGCACCCGAGTGTAACCTAACATTTCCAAAATATGAATATGGAGATAACGGGATTTAAAGTTTTTTTGTTCTTCTTATTTAAATGGGACTGTAAGCATTAAAGGTGATAATTTTGCGAATCAATGTGACAAAATAACATTGTTGTGTTCGTGACAAAACAATCAAACTGTTTCATAAAGGCCTAATAAGTCGAAACAACTGTCATATTTGAAATAACGCTTTACGAAAACTCGCAGAACCTAATAATAATATATACAGATAATAATATAAATAAATAATATACGTATACTAAAATTTAATTAATTTTAAATTTCAATAAAATTAAAAATGGAGTTCTACAAACTAAACACAAATACCACCACAATTTAAAAGGGACATTCTTACAATCGATTTGAAGAAAAATAAATCAAATGTATCAGTTTTTATTGCAAAACAATAATGAAAAGTCATACAAAGATGATTTGTTAGAAACTAACGATGTACAAAAATGTGATGTTCTTAAATATCACGGTAATCGAAAATGTTTTTTTTTTTTTTGAAAGGTGACGATAGTTTTGTACTTGAAGTGTGATATGTGCATCTAGAATTACGTTACATTAGAACAGGCTGTGATTGTGAGGTTGTACGGAAGGTTAACAATAACAAAGGCATGTACAAAAACCTAGCATTAAATAAAATAATGTTGATTATTGTGGATGAGGAAAATAAGTCAATTTTAAAGGCGATTTTTTTTTCATTATGAAACACGGTTATGAAGGTGACTTATGGAAAATAAGAGTGTTTAGTTCATTTAAAATGTGTATGTACATACGTAACTAGCTATATAGTTGATATATAAGAAGAGTTCGCTAGTTATTTCACTTTTTTAAAGTCTTATGGAATATAGCTGTAATATTTTTTGTAAAAAATAAGTCGTTAAATAAAATTAAAAGAATAAGCACAACAGAGAATTTATGAAATGTATTAAATACGTTTTATATAAAACTTTAATAATCCTTTGACCACAATGTCTAGTGATTCGAAATCAATTCGTACATTAATATATTCGCAACATAAATCTTTTATAATTTTATCAAAAATCCCCACAGGGTCGTAACAATATTTGACATTTAAAAATACTCCGTTTAAATCAAATTCAAATATTTTTTAACAGACCGTCAACAGGTCATTATTGACCCTAATAGATGGTCTTAGAGTGACATTAGAGTATAAATTATAATTTTTTTATGAACATTTTGAATGTGATATTTTATGATAAATAAATAATAAATGTCTTAATGATAAAATAAATTGTAAATAATATTCATAACAAAATAAAGACTAACACAAATTAATAAATACAATTTAGAAATGAGTTCTAGATTAACAAGTTTTACGATGACCGCAAGGGTTCCAAGGCCAACACCGTGTATAAGTTTATCAATATTTGATTAGATAGAACGTCACAAGTGTCATTAAATGCAGAGTACACAGCAAAATAAAATGAAATACAGCGAACGAGATCAAATGGACAGATGAATGAATGGAACGACATCAAAACACAGACCGAATGGACATCATAAACTCCACTTTTATTTATATTAAAGCACAATCATTATTTCCGAACAATACGTAGATTATTAGTACATTTACAAAAGACTTTTGAGGAATATAAGAATTTCAATAATGCGTAAATCTGCAGGTGAAAAGTTGTCAATTTGATAGAGCCAATAACGTAATAAACGAAGCGGAGACACTATCCATTCAATACAGAAAATAGCTTCCGCTCGCTGTCAACGGCAGAGAAACATTGCGAAAACATCATTTACCCACTCGTACGTCAAGTGTACAAATTCAATCTCTAGGAAAGGAAAATATTCCCACAGTAAAAAAAACATTCGAAGGATATTTGAAACGGATCATTAAATTATATGGAAAATTTTTAAAAACGCTATTTGTGTAGTAATAGAGAGAATAATCTTTTGTGGAGTTATGGTTAAACACAATTTCAATCATAAGCTGCGAATCGAGGAAGACGCAGTTAAACATGATATGAATTAAAATATCAACAATATTATATAAAAATAGTAAAACGTCAGGACACGATGGGTCAAATGTCATAATTTCTATCATGGTTACGAAATATTGGAATTTTTTGCACGTAGAGATTGGTAGATGTGTTTGAAATACTGATTTTTACCAATTTTTTAAATATTGTTAGTACCATTATATAGTATTCATCAAAAACTAATATTTTAAACAAAACTTCTTTTTTGAAAAAAAAATAGAGATGTGAGCATGGAATACGAGTCACATCAATATTCTTGCTATTTTCAAATTAAGCTAAACGTTTGTGATATGAAAATAGGGCTATCTTGCTCGTCTGAAGTGAGGTTCCCGCGACCTTTGGATCACGAGGCGAGAGTTCTAACCACAAGACAAACAAGCTACTACTTCTGATGATATTGTCATGGGGCGTGGTTTTGGGGTGTTCTAGAGCATTATATAGTGTTATTCCAAAATGACATATTTATTACAAGGGATTCGGACAGTGCACAATTCCTTCTGTTTACCATTTCGTTACAAAAAAAATATATATCTTCGACTTAAAATAAACACTTTATTTAAGAACAACCAAGCATCGTGGAGGTCCGACAATAGAATACATGTAAATGTAGCAATATTGATGTACCTATTTTAATCTACAATAATTAATACATATATCGTTTATATACGATTATTTATTAATCCCTCATACTTCACATACCCCTTAATCAACATATCACACTAATTAGGCCACGTAGATTCCATTACTTGCCAAAGATTTCGTAAATGTAAATTAATTAAGTAATTACATTCATAAATAAATACATCCCGTCTATTGTGGGGTAGTAATCATCGAATATGGGGGATTGCTTTATTGTGTTGTCTATTTTTGAGTTTTGGCGTAACAATCATTAAAATAACAATCTTGTTATTTTCAGAATTCTGCTGAATATCCCCCTTTCAATCCGTAATACCATGTTAATCGTTAAATAATCACATTATATCGACGGTCCCTCCGTTGACATGTACCAAAAATGCATTTTGTACTGATATAAAGAAAATACTTTTCTCCATAGTTTTTCAGAGAAAAAGACTAACGTTAAAGCGGACAAATAAGCTGATTTTGTATGTAAAACCAAACTTCAAACAGCTCTCCTGTAAAACTGTATATTTTTAGATGTCTTTACATAGAAATATACATTCGTAGGTACACATGGAGCGTACCCGCATCAACGACGTTCTAAAATTTCAAAATCATTTTTTGACATTTTAGGATGCAAGCAAGAAACAAGACAACTCACTAATAAATCGCAAGGCAAGACAGATCATTTTAACATATACCTACGTTGACTATACATTTATTGATTATACATATTTAATGGGGTGCCAAATAGAATTATACACCCATAAACAAACCATGAAAAATGAATTTACGTGTGCATATTTACAAAAGCAATTAGTTAATGATTTATGGAAGCTCCTAATATTTGTTATGAAAGAATATTCTTGCAATTTGAATGAATAATATTGAAACACAGAAAACTTACACATCGAAAATACACACAATTAGCACGAGTCTTTTTCCGTCCGAGTTCGAAACTTTTTATTGCCGGTATAATGCGCTACTGATTACGCCCCTGCGATCTATTACAATCATTTCAACTGTTTTATTTTAGCGAGGATTTATTTTATATTTGTTAAAATATAAAAGCATTGTGTTCTAAAATTGCAAATTCACAATAAAATTTCAAATTATTTCTTTAAAAAGTAAAGAATTTTCGCATCAATGTCATGTAGCTTCTTACTAAAGATTTTTATCTTTATTTATATTATATTATATTATAAAGATTATAAAGAAGATAAAAAGTCGGCAGTCGCCGACTGCTTGCTGCTAGGCCCTGCGGCGGCTTTCTAGGCCGCTACGCGGCCGATAGTAGCCACTGCACGGCTAATGCTGGCCGCTACGCGGCCATAAATATTCGCTTGCTGTTTGACAGTGTGGTCGGCTATGGTGACCGCTTCACGGCTGGCAATGGCCGCTGCGTAGCCATTGATATATACAATCAGCTGTCGGTATGGTAGATGCCAATGATCGGCAGAATTAGCATCTACTGCCGCTGTCAGCTATGGTAGCCGCTACGCGGCCGGTGATAGCTACTGCGCGGACATTGGTGTCTAATAGGTCTTATCTTAATATAATAATTTCGTTGTCAGTCGGTTCCTAACTTCCCGGAATTACAACCATCGCACGGGCTATTTTACACGCAAGGGTCATTATTAATTATTATGTTCCTTGATTTTTCACGGGTGTATGGCTAGTTTAGATATAATTGAGACAAAAGTATTTGTAACCGATTAATAAGCCAGAGCTGAGTTTTAAAATTAATATTTTCTTCAAATGTTTCTAAAACACATAAACTTGCTTTCAAATTTATTGTCAATTGTCAAATTAACACTCTTTGCCAGGTAACCGTATTAAAAAACATATTCAAAGTGACGCTTTTTCTTTTAATCCGGAACAAAGTTTTTTCGTATTTCCCAAAACAAAACATCACACTTTAAAAAGAATATTCTAGCACTAAATTTTTTTAGATTTCGCCATTTGTTTTTTTCAAGCTGGCAATGGGAATATTTGCATTACTATCGGCATTTTTAAGACAATTAAAATAAGGATTATAAAAGTAAACCAAGGCCTGGTTCTTCATTTTAATTAATCCATTACAGATATTCCCTATTCACCAACTTTTCAAACAACGTATACAAACAGTGTAAAGACGTGCAAAATCTCACAGACTGTCAATACAAATTGCTGGCGAATATTCAAAGAGAAACGGAGAAAAGTATGACTCAAAGCACAGGTCCCGCATTGCATATTCCTTTTGTCATGTACGCGAGCGCTGTCTTTTTAATGTCGAAATAAAACGAGGATTCGGTCTCGGGGCGACCTGTGAGGGGAGATACGTACTGCCACCGGTCAAATCCGAAATAAAGCTCCGCAGTAAAATAGAAAATAGTACGGATAACGTTTAGGGCCATTTAAGTACCGCAGTGGATAGCGATCGTTAAAACAAATCTGACGACGCTTGACGTATGACAGAAAAACGATATAAGAAAATAAGTCACGGACGAGATGAGCGTAAAACGATGAAGTAACCATTAGATACTTCGGGAGAAGACTTAAAAAATCAATCAAATTTCAGTTCACGTAATAATTTGTTCTACACCAAATATACGTTATTTTATACAGGGTTGTTTGGAAAACATTAATAGCCTCTCAGGACTATATTCCTACCTTGATTATGAGTTAAAAATACTCAAGAAACCAAGACCTAATATCAATAGTTATGGAGATACGCGACATTAAAGTTAGCATTTTTTTCAATATTTCTGACTTCTTTTTTGTAAAACGTTAGACTATCATTACAGTACATTATATGGAATAAGAAAAATTCATTCCCTTTAATAAAACTTTTTCGTAATCGATATAAGTTACTGTAATGATAGTTCAACGTTTTGTATAAAATATGTCAAAAATATTGAAAAAAAAATGCAAACTTTGATATTGCATAACTCCATAACTATTGATATTTTATTAGATCATTAGAACATTTTCGACTCATAATCAAAGCAGGAATATAATACTGTGAGGTTATTAATGTTTTCCAAATAACCCAGTATAGGGGTATTTGGTGAGATTTATTCATATTAAAATAAAACACAAATTACTTTGTTTTCACCACTATATTAGATTAAAAAATCTACATGTTTCGAGAACAATGTTCTCTTCATCAGGATTATTGTGTACTAATCTTAAAAGTTGAAACAAGCAAATATGTTACGGTGAACCACCAACCCCCTCAACCGCTCCTTCACCGTAACATATTTGCTTGTTTCAACTTTTAAGATTAGTACACAATAATCCTGATGAAGAGAACATTGTTCTCGAAACATGTAGATTTTTTAATCTAATATAGTGGTGAAAACAAAGTAATTTGTGTTTTATTTTAATAATAATGTCACCACAAAGTTCAAGCCTTCATACAGAAGAAGAAAAAATATTCTTCGAACAGTTAATTTATTCATATTAATATTTAGGCAGCGGGAGTTTTTACTTTTTAGGGTAGAGCGAGATGTGGTGTAGAAGTCGAATGTTACGTATACCATGGACTACGAGACGAACGAATATCTCTGTTCTTCAAGAACTCCGTACTATAGAAACCGCAAGCTGAAAAATAATTCGTTCGTACTTTGCGCATGTTGTAAAAAGAGAGGGAAACAACGTCAAGAAATTGGCGCTCACTGGGAGAGTACAAGACAAGAAAACCCCCAAGAAAGAAGCGTAGCACGTGTGTACTTACGGGTAAAAAGGTGAGAACTCCGGTTGCTCCGTTCAACAGGATATTTTATAGGTATCTAAAACTACAGTGGAATTTCGTAATTGCATTCGCATGAACCGTAAAATATGAAGTAACTACCTGTAACCCGTCAAAAATGACGGTAACTTTACGTGCCGGTTCCTAAGGAATGAGTATTTATTTATTTAGGTGTATAAAACCATTTAATAGTGACGGGCATGCAATGAGGGAACGGGGTCGAATTATTGGATATATCAAAATGGAAAAATTGTTAATCTGTTTGCACGACACAGTCAACCTTGAGGAAAAGATATGATAGGTACTAAATAAAAACACATATTCTGGGGCATGTCTATTCTTTTGCATTATTTATATACATTTATTTTTATTTTTAGTAAGACATCTATTGTTTTCAACTTGATTTAGATTTAATTGTGAAAAAAATACTTTCGATTTTTTAAAATAAAAATAAAACAGTGATACGTATACGGAATACGTGTCATATTAATATTATTACCATCATAAAACTAATTTATTCTATGAAAATACTACTAATTTGCAGGTTTCCTGAACCGAAATCGAACCCCTGATATTTTTAGTCTAAAATTATTAAATAAATAAATTAAAGTATGTAATAAACAAGCTTATAAAATAAGAACATAATTAGCCCATTGCAGATTTTTCCCATTCGCTAACTCCACAAACAATACAAAGACGTGCAAAATCTCACGGAGAGTCGATACAAATTGCCATTGAATATTCAAAGAAAAACTGACAAAAGTTAACAAAAATATATAGTATTTTAACCGGTGACACAGTACCAAACCATAATTTGAGATTTGTAACTGATTTTTCCGCAATTCGACGGGCAATCATCGGCACTAAACAAGAGTTATATCTCAGTAAACAATCATCGATACAATCAGATTCAAATCTCAAATAACTGTACCATGAGTAACCGGTTAAAATAGCAGTTTGACCATCACTAAAATTCACTTACGATAAGCAGTTAACACCCGTATACCCGTATACATACATACAAAATTACAACACTCGCGGGGGATTCGATACCATATTTTAAACAAATCTTAGAAGTTCAGCTGTACGGCGATCTGTATGCGTTGATTCATTTTCTAGATTCTAGATAAACTTTTTTAAAACTGATTTTAAAGCCAGACAGAAATTTTAAATATTTATAAAAGACACAAACATGTTCTGTGAGGGGTTTTCTGGGATATTCTCACAAGACCCTGTAATCCGGATCCGAAACATCGGCCAGAGAGGTCAGATATACACGGCAGAATATCCCAGAAAACTACATACAGAAGATTCTGAACGGCCGTGAAAACCTGAGAACATCTTTGACACAAGCATGCTCTCAAAACTAGTTGTAAATTGACACTCTTTGCCAGATGGTTATATTAAAAAAACTTACGTCGCCCTGTATAATGTGGCGCTATTTTTTCTAATCCTAAATTTGAATCTGCGAATTGCATTCACACTGGAATAGTAATTTTTTATAAAATATTAAAACATACAGTTTCATCAAAACAGTACGTTATAAAGCAAAAACGTCGAAATTTTTGGAAAAAGTTTGACATATAGCGCGCAATAACAGCTGGCAATGGCCAGTACCAAAAAAATAGCGAAGTGGCAAGATGCACAGATTATTTTAAAATACACATATAGATTATTTAACGTGTAGAAATCCGATTGCTTGACTGATAAACCCAATTAAAAGCAACTGACTTGACCTGAATGAATTCTAAAATATAGTATATATAATATATAATAAATAATATATATAATACCTAGTTTAACAAATATAGTACTATTTTCGTCCTAAAACAGAATGGGGAAATCATACCATGTTAATAATTGATAAGGAAATCATCCGTGTTAATAATGAACATTTATTCGCCGAATATTTTTGATGCCAAATATAAATTATGCGAACCGAATAAAATAAATCTGAAATGGAAAAGTTTAATTCGCACAGGTGTAGTATTCGCACTCGCGGCAAGCATCCCCGGCTCCCGGGGGAGGTGTATGTGTTCCCGGGTAAACTAACACAACTCGAGGGCCACAATGTTTCCTGCGGGTTTTTGCCAGGAAAACTTACCCCTCTCCCCCCACTTTACCGACAGCCGGTGGAGCACATAAGTCCGGCAGCTGCTCTAACTATTTTTCACGATGGATAACTTCCAGAATGGAAAATGGCGAGCGCCGGATCGTAAGTGAAAATATAAATTTTCGAAATGAAGTATGAATTATTTCATAGGATTCGCGCGCTTTACTGGCACGTCTGGATGGAACTAAAGTAGCAATAGTTCGGAAAAACTATTTTTCACTAGTTCGATTTTTATTAAATATGAATGATTTCGGTAAGTACGAGTAAGATATGTAAAGAACATATGTAAAAAGATTGTCGCAAGATATGAGAAAAATATACCCATAAATAGAAAGTTTAAGAGACCACGTTGAGTGTAATCGAAATATTCTTTTCAGTTTTATGTCACAATAATAAAAACTAAACTAATAAGAAACTTTATGTGTATAATTTTCTGAGATATTCTGCCATATAACTATGAACTTTCTGGAAACAGTTTATAAATTTATAGGAAACATGATTTTGGAAGATACATGAAATCTAGAATTCGGTAGGTATATTTTAAATTAATAATCCTCGATGACTGCATTCAAAACATTATTTTTTATTTTTTGGATATTGCTTCCTTTGCTTTTATACCCCACAATTGGTGAATTGTAATAGATTTGTATGCAAAATTTCAGCTTGATTGAACATTAGGAAGCGGGTGATAAGATTCGATTATAAGATTCCATCCAGACAAACAGGTGAATCTAATACAAGCGTGGTAAAATACTTCTAAAATATGTACTAAAATAAAACATTTTATATAATATAGATTTTGAGGTATGAAATAAAAATACAAATAACATTTTTATTGCAATATACTCACATTATTTATTAAACCACCCGTTATTATTTTTCCATGAAATGTATTGCACTTACGTGCCGCCCTATACCGTACAGACTCCATCTAACGACCAAGTTCATAAAGTCTGTCTAGCGGAATATATTTTGTCTGTAAATGCTTCATCCGAGATCGCTTCGGAATTTATTTCTCACGAACATCGAAGTAAACTCAGAATTTATGGAGTATATATCGGTCTGAACGTATTAACTGTAGTATACCTATGTATATTGTTCGTACAACGTTAAATAAACGAAATCAATTTCGGAAAACATCGAACAACCATCGAAGAATACCTCGCAGTAAACATGATCAGTAAAATATGTAGGTACCGTCAAAAGTTAGCAGACAAAGTAAGAACTCTAATTTAACAAATGCACAGAAGATAACATTAAGTGACAGTGTATTTCATATAGGTACATCATTTAATCTGGGTGGTAAGGATATTTGAAGAACAACGATAATAATAGATAATCTAAATTGATTTATTTTATTAACATATTAATAATTAATAGCATACATTGATTTTAGTTACTATATGACAGCCGAAATAGAGTCAAAATATTTTCGGCTAAAAATCTTCGAATTTCCATCGAGCCAAAATGAAATTTTCAATCGAATCTTTTCATTTTGACTCTTGCTTCCTTCGAACGATCGAGTTTACTCGCCAGTTTAGGGCAGGATTCAATATAAAAGGCCCTTGAGAATGAGTAATATTATTTACTCGAAACGTCGGGAGTGTAAAAATCCTTTTCAGGCCTATTTTCCCACAGTAAAACAATTCGTTATCTTTTACCCGTGAAGTTTTTAACTGATGTAATGTGTGTGAATCGCAAAATAATAACAAATATTTTTTGGGTCTTTAATAATAACTTTTATATTAGGTCCTTACATTAGAAATTGGCGTTTTGCCGTACTGGCAAATTTGATCTCAAATATCTTCTCTTTGGTTAGGAATTCCAAATCCAAATTTATACAGCTATTTACTCATGTATTTGTGTTTTGAAAATTATAATTCATTTGTTTTTTCCTCAATTGTTTTTTTCTTTGCGTCACTCAGTTTACAAAATGAAAAACTTGAAATATCGCGTTATTTACGAGTACGAGTTCCACCGTGGCACCAGTGCTGCAGAAACGGCTCGAAGGATTAATGATGTGTATGGCGACGGTGCCGCAAAAGAAAACACAGTGCGTTTTTGGTTCCAACGTTTTCGTTCTAGAAATTTCGACCTGCAGAACAAGCCCCGTGGACGGCCGGAGACCAAATTTGATAATGAAGAATTGAAGGCTATTGTGGAAGCGGAATCCATCGCAAACCACATCCGAGTTAGCTGCAGGCTGCGGTGTTAGTGATAAACTGTTTTAATCCACTTGAAGCAAATTGGTAAGGTGAAAAAGCTTGAAAGGTGGGTACCTCACGAATTGAGTGAAGCAAATCAACAAACGCGCGTTGACTGCTGCGTTGCATTACTCAACCGGCACAATAATGAAGGGATTTTAAATCGCATCATTACCTGTGATGAAAAGTGGATCCTGTACGATAATCGGAAGCGCTCATCGCAATGGCTGAACCCTGCCGAACCAGCCAAACCATGCCCCAAGCGAAAATTGACTCCAAAAAAGTTCCTTGTGAGCGTTTGGTGGACTAGTGCTGGTGTCGTTCACTACAGCTTTCTTAAATCTGGCCAGACGATTACGGCAGATGTCTATTGTCAGCAACTGCAAACCATGATGGAAAAGCTAGCTGTTAAACAACCGAGGCTGGTTAATCGCTCTAGGCCACTACTGCTTCATGATAACGCTAGACCACACACTGCACAACAGACGGCTACCAAATTAGAGGAGCTTCAATTGGAATGTCTAAGACATCCACCGTACTCTCCGGACCTTGCCTCAACAGATTACCATTTTTTTCGAAATTTGGATAACTTCTTGCAAAGGAAAAAATTCAACTCCGATGGGGCAGTCCAAACCGCCTTCAAAGATTTTATTGATTCCCGTCCGAATGGTTTTTTTAGTAAAGGGATCGATGAACTACCTATGAGATCGCAAAAGTGCATAGATAGCAATGGTACATACTTTAATTAAATAAATATATTATAATAAAAAAAAAATCGGCTTTATGTTCCTCCCATACTAAACGCCAATTTCGTATGTAAGGACCTAATATTAGGATTATCCAAAGCGAGAAGTATTTTCCGCCAGTATTTTTTTCGCATGGGACACGCCTTAGGCAAAATAATTAACACCCATACAAAGATTAATTGTTAAAAATGTTTGGTACTAAAACAGCTGTTCTCTGTAGGCGTTGAAATATTCACAGCATTGGATACAAAAATCGTAAATCACGATACTGAAATAGAAATGCGGCAAAAATTTTCAAGCGAACATGTTTACGTACGAAACTAATACGATTTTACCAGCTTAAATTGAAGCCAATACGGAAAATATTAGGGGGTGAGTAGATTTTCCGGGAAGGGAAAGAAAGTAGGAGGATGGTAGTGGGATTTCTAAAAAAAAAACGAAAAACCGGGTGTGGGGTGGGTTTGCAGCAATTTTCCCAGTATCGGATTACCCGAGGCACGTGTCACTAATGCCGCTCCGCCCGAAGCTGAATACTACGTATTAGGTAGGTAACATTTCACAAATTGATTGACCCAAATCGTGAGAACAAAGAGAGGCCCGCCTTCGGACTGAGCGGAGTGACGAGGGGGTGCGTGGTGGCGGGGTGCGGGCGGAGGGGTGGGAGAACGCTACAGTTGACGTAAAAGGATTTTACATAAACACACACAAGCGGAAAATTAATGCCGTCAAGCGGTGTACGTGCATTCGGTACTCGGGTTCATTAGCGAGGAATTTCTTCTTGGTTGCGTGGAAGACAACGACCTAAATATTGCAAATGTATCAGAATAATATAAATATCGTAAAACAATGGTTCGATGAAAACTTATTGTCACTAAATACAGAAAAAACTCACTATACTCCTTTCACATTGAATGAAAAAACTCGCCCAATAACTTAATAATAAAAATTCATACAAATAATTGTCCTAATGAAAATAATAAAAATATTTGTAAGAACGACTGTTCTGTGATTATGAAGATCATTCTTAAAAAACCTAATGATTATCCCACAATAGACCTCTTTAATAAAATGCAAGTCCCCAAACTATATAAAGGTATCAAGTCAAGTAGCTGAAATGTAACACTTGGTGTATTACGTATCCCTGTGATACATATCACAAATGTTCAGCATCACTACACATTCAGAGGTGTGAAATGGTTCAACGAATTGCCTGTTGAAATGAGGACTGAGGAAAATTATGAATCATTTAAAAAAAACGTGAAAAAATACCTTCAGAAATGATTAAATTTTTATGTTTATTATATATGTACCTTTTACTTGCTTATTATTATTATTACTTATTACTTTTTATTACCTACTCATTACTTTAATTATTACTCACTTATTATTATTTATATGTACCTATTACTTACTTATTATTACTTGATTGTATATATATATATATATATATACTTATTACCTGATGAATATGTACCTACATTTTTATCACAAATTCTTTGTAAATGTATCAGATTATTATAAAACACATTCGATACTCTTATCACTACCAATTTTAATACAAATACCTATTAATATTTTAATGTCCTTTATTTGAAATTATTAGTTTGAGAAAACTTTTTTAAGCATTAAGTCGGGTACAAGAATTCGCTAAATTAAACTTATAACCTTTTAAACACCGTATTATTAATTTTATAAAAATCAGGTAGAAGATATGCCGAAGAAAAGGTCCGCCCTTGATCTCCGAATTGGCAAAATCTGCTTTATACAATTTCAAGTATACTCTTATACAGATATTTACTTAAATTTTTTATCTTCACTTTATATTTATATTTTCTTTTCTTTTAGATTCATCTATTCTTTTGTTTGTATCTACTACTAAACTGTTATCCTGCTTTTATTTTTACTTTTCTATTTCTTTACTATTGTTATTTATTAAGTAGGTACTATTTTATGTTATTATTGCATAACTCTTAACTGAAAATAACCATCACAGAACAGGTTTAACCTAGTGTCGAGTTATTAGTAATTTATGTTAAAATAAATAAAAATATTCAATATAAATGTATATGGTACATTAAATTTAGTAAAATTAAAATACAAAAATTTAAAATTATCAAATCAATACCACCTTATATAATAAACTTTTTAAAGATCACATTTCAAATTTCAAGAAAGAAAAAAAGAAGAAAAAATAAAAAAAACTGCGCGAAAATTTACAAACACAAGTACCTACCACCATTCATAAATTTCATATTTTATTTATTCTTCTACAATCTGCGGTACAGAAAATATAAATAGATACTCGTATATATATTTTTTTGATAAAAAGTTAATAACAATCATACACGTTCAAGTACTAACACGTATTCTTTACTGATGGCATCTTGCTCCCATGAATGAAAATGTTTATTTTATTTGATGAAAAATAACCATCATTATTGAGAGAGCGGTGAAAAATATTTTTCGATTTCTCGAGGAATATCAATTTTTGAATTAGAAAAGTGACACCAGATGGGAACGCCATTTTTTCAAGAGTCCTCGTACGGTATGCGTAATAAGATTGTATGTGTGAGAAAATTTATGTATATTGATAATAAAGCAGAAATCTGTCATGGGAAATCAGAAAAGCGAAATGTTTCACATATATTGTATACGATAACATCCAGTTAAAAAAATCTATGCCATTACGATTATTCGACATTTTACCCAAAACCACAAGAGAATAAAAGAATGCTCCAGTCAATCGGTCCCATACGGAATTACATTCTTAGCCACAGGTACCTACCTCACGACTAACGGAGACAGAATGCGATATTATTCGAACAGCTCATTGGGAAGAAATTCTCTTATCAGCTGACGGCCGTGAAAACCTATAAATATTTGGTTACAAGTATATCGAGCTCTAAGGGATGGTTGTATCAACTTCGATTACAGTAATATTTCGTGAAAACCTATGGTTTTTACAAAAACGTGTATTTGATTGGTGGGAAACGCAAAAATCCATGGTTTAAACGAATAATTACTATAAACCAAGATGATGCAACCGGCTCTAATACAATTAGTGAATATTGTAACTATTACCCGTCTATGTCAGATATCTGCAAAATTTTTGCTTAATAGTGTATGGAGTCTTTTAATTTAAAAGCAGATTTCAAGGTTCACGGTTGACTTGGCATTAGTATTTCAAATATCTTAAGTTGCCGAAAACCTTGATACGCGTACATATAAATGTTAAAAGAATGTTAATATGTTCATATTAATTGTACAGATATTCATAAACATAATTTAAAAATACTGCGTGATGAGTTCTTTTACTAATCTATACAGCATTTTACAAATATTATATGACAGTTAAATTTTTTATAGTAGATGTTAAATCTAATATTCCGCTTATTTTTTTATATAAATAATACTCTCTATTAAAACTGAAAATATTAAAAGGTTAATACATAAATATGCGTAATTAAGTTAAGTAATTGCAAAATCAAAAAATATATTTTAATGACTTAAATATGATTGAAACTTTAAAGTAATTAGAGTAATCATCAAGTACAATTATTAATTTTAATTAATTTTTACAGATGCAGGTATTTTTAATAAATAGTAATACACGTATCAAATGTTATAATTAACAATGATAACAATGATGATAACAACAACAATAATACTAAAATGGTATTAGGCAGACAATCGTCGTCAAAGAATACAAAATAAGTACGTAAAAAAAATTAATTAAGCAACACTTTCGTGTTATTTTCCGGGAAAATAAACTCACCATATGTATAATGCGTTCCCTCGAAACCACGGCTGAATGTTTACAAGTATAAAATAGACTAACATATCACCATAGGGAGGCAGCGGTTCAAAGATGAGTTAGGGGTCGACGTGGCGGAATCCAGGGGGGTGAAGGGTTAGAGGGATGGGGGTTAAGACAAAGACACAAAGACACCAGACAACTGTACAATGAACAAGCGGACAGACATATGAATATCGACGGCCATATCTGGGAGCCCATTAGGGCGCAGACACTCGGGACGGGAGGGGGGGCGGCAGGTAGGTGCACAATGGAGATAATACTGGATAATGGATAAAGACGAGGGGTGTTATTACACTCGGATGATAGCTCGTGACGGCGGCTTTTCCAAGGGATCTGCGTTATTACGGGGCGGGAGCGGGGGCAGCGAGGTACCAAATCGCTTTTTATAACAAGGATTGACTCGCCTTATTTTATGCAGCACAATGACAACATCACCTACTGCGATAATCCGAAGTTGCGTTCTATACCTGGGACTACAGAGAGGTCGACCGCTGAGAGGTTTCGCATTACTCATGACTCATACTCATACTCAAAAACAATTCGTAATATCGAGGGTAGAAAGCCAAAAGAGCGTTAGTGATTATTTCAAATTTTAAGGGAGAGCAAAATACTCTTTTGTCAATCTGATTTTGCAAAACATTTTTTTTAATACTAAACGATTTCCGTATGGATTTTGGATTAACAACTATGGTAATCGTTTAATAATAAAAGAAACATTGACAAAATCAGATTGAAAGAGCTTTCTTCGGCTTTCCTGTAAAAATCGGAATAATCACTACCGCTCTTTTGGCTTTTACCTTCGATATATATTTATCTCTCGCTCGCATTACCATTGGCTACATACAAAAGAAGAAGGCAGATGATAACAGAACGACACCAGTCATACTAAAGCTCTCAGCTGTTGACCTATAGCGGGAAAGCGTTAAGTGGGGGTACGAACTTTCGCACAAGGGGTACTGAGATATCAGGTTCTTCGATAGCTGTCTACTAAGAAAATATTAATATGTAGCGAGTAATAAATTTAATACAACGATTAAATCATCAAACGTCCCGCAAAACAGAGAAGTAACGAACACACACAACGTAGGTGGAACCAAAGCGCGCGAGTTATTTCGAAGTCGACGGCTTCGTTAAATACGGCGAAGCCGTTTGTGGCAAATAAGCGAGTAAGTAAGTCGGAGTAACGCAACTCGGAGGATTAGAGAAAATCTATTCTGAAAAGTGAAACCGCGGAACCGTTGACATTTAACAACAACTTAAATAATAATAACAACAAAACAGAATATAATTCAACGGTACAGATCGCGTGTTAACGGATTAAACGCTTTAACGGTCACATCATTAAATCAAAATAATAACGCCGACACGATGTAGGCCAACATCCGAGAATAACGAGCTCAAAACGGCGTGGAAACATTGTTTACGGCGGGGGTGCCGCGCCCAGCCGCCCGGCCGCCCGGCCGCCCAGCCGCCCCCCGCCCGGGCCACACTCAACACACACTGTAAGGCACACGAGCGAGATCAATAATCTCACCCCGGGGAGGGGGGAGGGGGGAGGGCGAGCCGCGGGGCTCCTCGCAGATTCGCTTTTTCGCGAGCGTATCTCTCCGTCTAAATATTCCCCCTCCCCGCCGCCCCCCTCCACCCACCACGCGCCCGCGACCAATTGAACAATATCATTCCCGGAGCAAGCGCCCGATGTAGATTTACAGCGGTGAGATTCGTCTGTGTTCGTTAACCATTCCACAAAGTGGATGATAAAAAACGACCAACAGGTAAAAAAAAGTATTTTTAATAAAATCCGCGCAGCGCCCGTATGAAAAAGGCTCGAAATTTTAAAATTAAAAATGAAAAGCTGAGCGTTAAATAAATTTAAAAAGTAAATATTCTTAATTGTATGTTCTAAAAACACGATTACTGGATTTTTGTACACAAAGAAATAATTATTAATTAAGATAAGTAAATAAAAAAATATTGATAATGTGTGGATGTTCTTACGGTTAAATTGCGTAAAGTGATCACTTAAGACAGCAATACAGAGTATAAATGTCTCTATGAGACTTCTATAATTTATTTAAATTAATAAAAAATAAATGTTTTAGAAATCGGACAGCTTATTATAAATCGGTCTGTTTGTAAAAAAATAAAAAATATTCACACGATTACTCTAAATTGTCACTGGTAAGAATGATAAAGATAAACGAAGCGTAAGCTTAGTAAAATAACAAAGAAAAAGTGAAAAGTTTAACTGCTAAATAATTTCAGAGGAGATGCAGGGAGTTAAAATGGAAGGGGGGTGAATTAAAACCTGCGTGTTAATAAATAATTTTAAAAATGTTAGAGATCTATACGATAAAGTTTGATTCGATCGAATTAAATTTAATTACGGTACTTATTGGTATTAAAAAAATTAAACTTCTTAAAATGTGTGTTCAAGTCCACAGGTAAGCTCTGAACATTTTAAAAATAATTATGGAAAACTATACGAGAATAAAACATCTCCTTTTCTTTGTATCCAGCGTGGGCGACCACCCAACCCCCGTTCTGATTCGCCACTCTATTGATATACACTATCTTCTCGGCGTATTTGCCTTATAAGAGCGAGGCGAACCGTGATACTTAATAAGGCTAGCTCCGTCCCACTCGCGTGACCGAAGTGGAAAACATCGGACACCCCCGAGCGACGGATCCGCGAGGTTGGCGGGGAAAGGGTGACTTACGGACTCGGGCGACAAGGAACTGTTTGCCGTACAGCAGCTCCCCGAACGGGACGAGGCCGAGAAAACTCCTAGAAAAATCGCCAGTAACGGGGCACAGGGGAAGACGGGCTTTTCGCGCGAAGGCGTGTGAAAATAATGAAAAGGTTATCATCCGTCACTTTCCGGATGTACGCAGTTACATTGCGAGCAAATTTTCTCCACGGAAGAAACCGACTTCTCATGTTTAACACGGCGCCGACGGCGACGGTCCTACGTGGGCGACAAAAATAAATTACGTAATCAATTTTGTAGGCTACATTGTCTTTTGCGCGGAAATTTGGAACATTTTTCATGAAAAGAAAGACCAGTTTTAAAAATGAACGTCCTTTTAATCTGCACCATTAGGAGTTTATACTGCAGGACTGCCGAAAATTATCAAAAAGATTATTATAGAATATTAGATTAGAATCTATTCTGAATGCGGCAACACGGATAATATACGGAGAAACGTCTACTTAAATTATAAATAATATCTTCTCCTTCTTTTCTTGGCTTTTCACCGTTGCTAGGGTTCTCGACAGTAAATAATATGCGCATACAGTAATTAATAATATCTTACGCGTGAACTACATACTTTGGTTAGGTAACAGTAGAATTAAAATTGTATCGGCTGATGTACGAGTACTGAGTACACGTAACATGATTCCTTCAAGAGCTCTGCGTCCTGGAAAACGTCAATATTAAACGACAAACTCTGGGGTC
>JADDOH010013315.1:0-21905 GCA_016648135.1 Agrypnia vestita | reverse complement strand
CATATACCGCTTGATTACTGAGCTTTCGAGAGGGAGTGTTCGCGTTGTGAAAGAGAAAGAGCTTTAGCTTTTTCCGTAATATATCACTTTTTTGAAGTCGAACTTCTTTTGGCACGTTGGAAAGAAATCAAGCGATCAGAGGCCACCGTCTCGCGGATATGCGTTGCTTTTTCCACTTTCAGCTTTGCAGTGATGTGTAACACGCATTAACTGAGGTTTAATTAAAAAAATGTTCAAATATTTTAATATTATTATAAGTATCGCTATTGCGATTTCATGGGTGTTGGTTATAAATAAGTAAATACTTATTCTTTTTACTTCCTTTCTTTTAACTCGTGGCGTCTGCTTGCTTGCCGTCTTGCCATCGAAAAACTTCGGATCGATTTTTAACCCTTTTCCTGTGATCCAATCGAGCTGAAACTTAGCAAGTAGACTCGTGGCGGCGATCAAGAAGATCTATCAAATTTTCGATAAAAAAAATTAATAATTATAGTATAGTTTCGGATTTTTAGAAATTTTATTGGTTTTTTCAAATTGGAATCATTAGAAAAGTTTGATTACTAGCATAGCGGCCCGAAAACGTCGCGTAATATTTTCTAAATTTGAATTACTCCGTCGGTATACATAATAGGTACTTCACTACGAATGATGAAAATCTATCATCAAAGCAAAGCTCAAAACATCTGACATTTTAGAAATATATTAAATTACTGTAAGTTTAATTATATAAAGTTATATGTTTTAATTCGTCTTTAATTGTTGTTATATTTTACAAAGAAAGGGAGTATAATAAAAACTTGGTTTTTATGGGTTACTTTTTTTATTTTTTTATTATCTAATTTCAATTTATTACATATTTTACAATTAACAAAGATCCTGTTAACTATGAGTTAGTTATCAGCAGGTTTCTTCTATTACTAATGAATATACCTTACCATTTAATAACAGTGCTAGCCTACATAAGAATTTATAAAATTTAAAAATAGTATAATTAGTAAAAAACAGTATATCTTAGGAACTGGCATGTAAAAGCGCAGCCATTTTTGACGGGTTACAGCTAATACTTAAAATGAAAACGATGCAATGCTTTTGCAATACCTAACTGGTGTTGAAAAATTGCGGTAAATACTACGTGCGAAAGTTGAATGTTACACAAATGATATAGTGTTATATATTATAATGAGTTTATATATGAGTGATATATTACGAAATAGTGTGATTTAAAAAAAAGCTTCAAGTGTAATTCGTGTAAAGATGAATGTGCGCTGTCGGATTTTAGGCTAATGTACACGATTGCGAAATAATGAGATATGATGGAAATTTTAGAGGTACATAGAGATTCAGATGACACACATCAGCATAAGCAGGGGAAGAATTAGAGATTGTATTTTTGTGATTGTATTTTATGGCTCGTAGTCTGTGATGTAAATTTTCAGGCGCATCTTTGGCCTGGTTTTGGAATACGGACTTTGGCTTTACACTCTGTTGAAGGAGCTTAGAGTCACAAAATTTATAAAACTGGGAAGACTTCGGTGGCTGGGTCATGTGGAGAAAATGTCCAAGCATCAAGCACCAAAGTCCCTGCTGAACTCAAGGCCAATAGGGCGAAGGAGCTTAGGAAGGCCAAAATTAAGATGAAGTGACAACGTCTTCAAAGACATTTCTGCCTTGGAGCTCCTGAACTGGAGAGAGCTGCCACTAAACCGAAATTACTAGAGGAAGAGTCTTTAGGAATCATTCTGGTTTAGCCACTCGAAAAAAGTTTATTTTTATTATTTTTTAATGAAAAAACTAATATAGATATTGATATTAAATATATTTATCTCAATAAATACATTTTTGAAAAACTTTTATTTTTAAAAATCTGTATTTATTGTTTTTTATACTTTTCATATATACAAACAACGGGTGAAAGGAACTCCATAAAAATGTATGTCTCTGACGACATTGATAATTTGATAACGGCTAATTTAAAACATAAAATCAAAAATATTTAGGTTTAGTATAATAGTGGCTCTATCTTGTTTCATGAAAATTAATATTTTTTGATAAACATCAAAATAGCAGACATTAAAAAAAAAGTTATTTTTCACTGTTTTAGGCCCAAAAAAATATTAATAATAAATTTTTTGATTAGGTTGTAGAATGCGCCAAAGGTATCGACTGTGAAAAATAGTTGGTTAAAATTTCGTGAAGATCGGTTCAGTGGTTCCGGAGAAATCAAAGTAGCCGACCGGAAAAACATCGTTTTGAGAAAAACGCTTTAAAGATTTTTTAAGAAAAAAGTCTTACTTAAAGTCAATGAGCGATGCCGGAACCGTACATTAGAATTCAATAATAAACAAAAGGCATGACGGGAAGAAAAAGGAGTGAAGGCCGAACGTAGTAGATGTAGCAACGTAAAGATCGCAGAATAATGATCTCTTAAGAAAGTCAAGACCCACCAGGAGTTGCAGAGCGAAAAGTGCTGATGATGACCCTGTGACATATGGTAATTATGGCCGTTTCTCCAGGATTCTCCTGTCGAACCTGCGTAAGCTAGCTCCGTGGGCAGGGCCGTATGACGTACGCGTCTGCCGGAGCTAATTTATAGCGCCACGCCCACTGGTCGCGTGCCCTGCCCTGTGACGTGTCACCCAGCCGGCGGACGCGATACGTCACTATCATCCCCCGCAGACCCGGCGCTGAGGGTGGTCTGGCGGGCCGTTAGGGGTGGCTTGGTGCAACGCAGGGTCGGACAATTGAAACAAAAGAAGTACTAGGCACATTCGTAAAGTAAGGATCGTCGGTTTATGTTTAAATCTTCAAGTGTGTGTTTACTGGGGTATTATACCGTGTTGTTACACCTTTCGGGCCGAAGTTTTGTATCCCATTGCAGGGTCCATCATCAGGGCTGATGTGTTGAACAATACGGCATAATACCCCATTAAACACAAACTTGAAGATTCTCGACCCAGAAACCGAAGTCAAATGCAGAATTGAAGCATCGCGAGCTGCTTTTAACAAAATGAGACAGATATTCTGCGATGACAATCTTAACCTGAAACTTCGACAGCGACTGGTCAAATGTTATATATGGTCAGTCCTGCTGTACGGAGTGGAATCGTGGACCCTCAAAGTGAGCAGCATGAACCGGCTGGAGGCGTTCGAAATGTGGATACATCGGAGAATGCTCCGGATACCCTGGACGGATATGGTCAGCAACACAAGAGTTCTTCAAAGAGCTAGAGTGAATAGAGAGTTGCTGACAAATATCCAAATCCGAAAGGTATCGTATTTGGGTCATGTGCTCAGAGGAGAAAAATATGAATTGCTCCACCTGATTCTTATGGGCAAGATAGAGGGTCGTAGAGGTGTTGGAAGGAGACAAATTTCCTGGCTCCGCAATATACGCGACTGGACTGGCATAAGAAGTGTTGAAGAGCTGTTTCGTGCTGCCCAGGACAGGGACGCTTTCTCTCGGGTGATAGTCAACGTTGGGGGGACCTGACATGACACCAAAAGAAGAAGAAGAAGATTCTGAGTGGCCGTGAAAACCTAAGAACATTCTTATGCTGAAATGTTGGTGGGTCTGAGTACAGTATTACGCATACGGGGCCATCTATTGGCTGTTTACGAAGATACTGCAGCTGTTTTTTTGTTATAGTAGGCGTTTGCCTGTCGGTGAACGCAGATAGCGGTTTCAAAGACAGTCGTTACCTTCGAGTTACGCAACCACGAGATGCGGCGTCTTCCTACGCTTTACACGGATAGAAATTCACACAAAAACCTGTATTTTTGAATGTTGCTTTCTTTAGGGTGGAATCTGTGAACGTCGTATTGTGTAAAGTGATGATTTAAGCTTCTGTGTATAGTATTCTGGGACATTCTGTCGTATATCTGGCGGTCGTTTCTAATAGCTTGCAATACCGTGCCGAAAGCAAGGTGTATCCTAGTTTGCGTTTAGTTAAGTACTGTACTTAGTCGGCCAGAGAGGTCAGATATACACAGCAGAGTATCCCAAAAAACCACACACAGTAGACTCTGAATAAGCGTAAAAACCTTAGAACTTCAAGTAAGCCAACTGTGGCCAGCCTATAAGATTTCTATATGTCTTCCATATAAATAGCTTCGTCTCTGTGAGACTTCTTATGATTTTATCTTTCATCACTTATTTTTTTAATTAATTAGGATACTTAAAAATAAATAGATATACACAGGGTGTACCAGAGCTAGCAGCAGAAACTTGGCAGGTAGATTCCTGACTATCTTATGTGTCTAAAATGTCAATAACTATTGATATGAGGCCATGGTTGCTTGAACATTTTAGACTCATAATATAGTCAGGAATCTACCGGCCAAGTTTCTGCTGCTAGCTCTGATACAACCTGTATAATTCATGGGGAACAACACATAAGTTAATGTGTTGTGTTTCTGCGTTAACCCTGCTATTAACAAAAATATTGTAAGAGATAAGGAATCTATATATTTTATTTTATTTTTTTTATTTATTTTTATTTTTGGAATCTCAACAGTATACAATTTATTATAATAATACATAACGTATTGGGTAATTCGTAGACCAATTCAATAAATCAAGCAATAAAGAGAACATATATTGAATAGAGGGATAGGAGTGGGAGTTAGAGGGAGAAGTGGAGTGAGGTGTATGGTATTGTGGGTGAGTGGAGTGCGTGTGTATTCTGTGCGTGACGTTGCATACAGATATGGGGGTATGTGTAAAGAGTGATGAGAGTTTGGCTGTGGTGTGTGTATGATGATGGTCGGTCTCAGTTAATCCGGTGAAGATATAGAAACTAGTAATATAATATAAGCGGTTTAAATACGATTAAGAGCTGAGATGTTGGTATTAAATATATCAATGTCATTGAAGTGGTCATTGTATGCTTTGCATGTTCGCTGGATGAATGAGTTCTGTGCATAAGACCAAAACCATTGAAAATTTCTACTCATACATATCTACCTCCATAGGGAGACTGAAATATTTCAAACCGAAATTATTTGTTCTACGGATAGCGCAGCTACCAAATCGATAATTCCAAACATTCACTTCACGGGCGGCGGGTTAATAAATTTAGCGGACATCTTTTTCAAAACAAATTACAGTTGTAGCAATGCGCCCGCGTCTCCCCCCGCATTTGTTATACGATTCTTTAATCAAAAATGCGAAATGGGGGAGGCGCGGGCCCGCGACACGGGGCTGCGTGAAGAATTTCGAGTATTTTTTCCAGTGTTTCAATAAAGTTCCGACAATTCGTCTCGCCGCCAGCGCCCGACAGACGAATAAAGCTTTTTTCGGCGCTGTTGCATTTTTGGCAAGTGTCTCTGCACGGTCGAAATAAACACCGTTTCGTGCCTTCTAAACGGACGCGGGTGAAAAAGTATTCGCAAGAATATTTTTGAGTTTGCTCAAATCTTTCAGAACTTTCAGAACTGGATTTCCTGTCACAGAGACATCATTAATCAATTAATGTATATTATGGATGTCTCACAGAGACGAAACTGTATTTTATCATTATTACGGGAAAGTAGGTATAGAAGTCATTCTATGGTGTATATCGGACTTACGACCGATCGTCAAAAAAGTATATTGCTTCATAAATTCCGTAAAATCAATTGTGGGAGTCTCATTTGATCGACATTAACGATATCAAAAATAATTAGCGACATCTGTGGGGATTTAGGGGGAAGGAAAATGGCTGTCACAGGCCGGTATAATAGGTTGTTACAACACGTACGTGATGTGTGTCGTATAATCCAAATATATACAACTTTCAAAAAATAGTGAGACACGGTATATTCTATCATGGTGGAAATGGCGAACGTTACATGTGTGTAAAGTGATCACTTAAGCCTACCATACGATCGGTCGTAAGTCCGATATACACCATAGAATGACTTCTATACCTACTTTCCCATAATAATGATAAAATACAGTTTCGTCTCTGTGAGACATCCATAATATACATTAAGTATTCACAAGTTCATTTTTCATTAAAATACAACACAAATCATGGATTCGCTGACACAATCACAAAAATGCATCATGTGATTGGTGTAATAATAAAAGTAATATAAAAAATATAACATATACCTAATATATATGGTACAGCAAAAGTAAATTTATTGTAAAAGTATATTTTCTGACATAACTAACCTAATTATTAGGTCAGAGACATAAGTATGGTAAGGTTAATTATTTAGTTAGTATCAACCTAACTTAACGTACCAATCCGTGCTAACCTTATAGATTAGATCACCAAGAAATCGAGAATGTTTCCTTCAAATGATTTGTTTGGAATATTTAACGTTCTTGACCCGAGACAATTATACCTTAAAACCATACTCATAAAATTCCACAAGGATAAGGTAAATTTTAATCGTACACAACAAACACGGGTTACAAGGCTGGTTAATACAATTAACTTTGAGGTACCTAAATGGAAAACGTCTTTTGGGCAAAGACAATTTAATTTCACTTGTATTTAACAAGTTACCTAATGAAACTGAAGAAATAACTCTACACGAACCTTTTAAACATCATATTACTAAGTTTATAAAAATATCAGGTAGAAGGTATGCTGAAGAAGTGATACGCCCTTGACCTCTGAATTGGCAAAAACTGATTTATATGATTTAAAGTATGCTTTAATTTTGTAACTACTTAAATTCTTATCTTAATTTTGTATGTATATTTTCTTTTCTTTTATATTTAGGTATTCCTATGATTTACTTTATTATTATTGATCTACTTTCATCCTTATGCTTATACTTTCTTTAATTGTCATTTATTAATATTACATAAATATCATATGAGAATAACTGCCACAGAACAGGTTTTTACCTAGTTATTAGTAACTTGTATTAACAAATGTAAATAAACAATAAAATAAACAAATAAACTTTGTTTTCACCACTTTATTAGATTAAACAATCTACATGTTTCGAGAACAATGTTCTATTCTTCGGGATTATTGGTGTACTAAAAATTGAAAAAGTAAACCATGCAAATGTGTTACGGTGAAGGGATGGGTGAGGGGAGGGGGGGGTTCGTAGTAACACGGGAATACTTACGGATATATTAATCTACTAACAATTTTTAAATATGTTTATCTTTTAGTAATAACTTTAGATAATTTAGATAATGTCTTAATCGTAATTTTCGTAAAAATTTATATCCTAGATTTACACCTAAGCTGTTTAGCCGTTTTTGACGGATAACTGTGGATAATGAATGAAATAGAAGAACAAAATAAATCTTTAAGATTTTTTTAATCTCTCGAAAAAGCAGATACCGCCTAGGTTACTTTTTTATGATGATACCACTGGTCACGTCCATAGGTGTGTAGAAAGTCGTGTGATTTTGGCCACTCTGAAGTTTTCATCGAAGCTGTCTCGCTTGATTGCAACCGCCGGGAGGGGCACCTTTTAAATTGAAAAACTCCCCCATTGAAGGGTGGCGTCGGCCCGTAAAGGTATTCAACCCCCAACCCCCAGGAAAAAATCTGGATATCTTCCAACGATAATATCATCTATTGTGATAGATAGAGAGAACCAAACAGCAGAATTGCCAAGACGAATAGGAATGAGCTGGGCTGCTTTAGGCAAACTCAAACATATCTTCGAGAACAAAGAGATCCCAATTAGCCTAAAAAGAAAAGCTTTTGAATCGTGCAGACTGCCAGTGATGACGTATGGATTGGAGACTATGGCCCTTACAAAGAAAAGCGTAGAAAAGTTCAAATGCACGCAACTCCAAGCATGGATCTCTCCATGGAGAGATCCATGCTTGGAGTAAGCCTAAGAGATAGAATTAGAAACGACGAAATTAGGCGCAGAACTAGAGTAGTGGATATCATGGATCGTGTGGCAGGACATGTTGAAAGGCAGGATGCTACAAGATGGCCTCCCAGAGTTCTGAAATGGAGACCTTGGGAAAATAAAAGAGGCATCGGAAGACCTCAAAAGAGATGGGCCGATGATATTGTCGCTGTGGGGGGAAAGAAATGGCTACAATTAGCCAACGACAGGGAAGAATGGAAAGAGAAGGAAGAGGGCTATATCCAGCAGTGGAAAGACGAAGGGTGATGAAGAAGAAGAATTGTGTTAGATATTCCTAACTAAATGCGATTATTTTACGAGTTTCCGCTCTTACACAGGGTTATTTGGATAGCAGTGGTAACCTCACAGTAGTGATGGGTCAGCTCTGAACTCACTACTACAATGTAGTACTACATTGCATTGAAGTGCACACTTCGCTCGTTTTGATGTGTAGTGCACACTGCAAACACCAATTGAAACTATAAATTTCAAATACTACAAAGTACATATACTTCATTTATTTTTTAAGTGAAATTTTTGGGAAGTGAAGTTTTTAAGTGAAATATGAAGAAATTTCTGGAAACCCCCCCCCCCCTATGGTTTGAAAATTTTGGGACCCAAGAAGAAATTTTTGGGAAGTTAATGTAGCTAAACGAAGAAATCTGGCTGGCGACCTTTTTTTTTCATTACATTACTTCACTTCATTAATACTACAATTACTTCATTACTTCACTTCATTTACTTCACTTCATTTACTTCACTTCATTTTGTAGTACTACAATTACTTCACTTCAAGTAGTTTTTACTACAATTGTAGTGTACACTTTGTCTTCAAACTGGTGAACGTGTGTGTGGTGTAGTCTTCATTTTGAAATGTAGTTTTTCCCTTCGGTACCTCACAGGACTTCTTCTTCTTCTTCCTTAGCATTTTTCGCTCCACTGATGGATGTAAGCCTCTTCTATTTTCTTCCACTCATCTCTATTTCTCCCCCTTCGCATCAAGGCTCTTCCTGCTTGCTGGACTATGTCATCAGACCACCTTTTGGGAGGTCTTCCGACGCTTCTGTTTTTCGTCCAGGGCCTCCACTGTAGGATTCTGGGTGCCCATCTAGTATCCTCCTGTCGAGCCATATGTCCAGCCCACAGCCATTTTAGTTTTGCAATACGGTCCGTAATATCGGCGTCTTATATCTTCATTTCTGATTTTATCTCGAAGGCTTTCGCCGAGCATCTGCCTTTCCATGGCCCGCTGTGTACATTTTAATTTGTGTATGCTTTTTTCTGTTAGTGTTGCTGTTTCTAGGCCACATGTCAATATCGGTAGGATACATGTATCGAACATTTTTCTTTTCAGGCATACTGGGATTTCTTTATTTTCAAACAAGTGTTTCAATTTACCAAATGCTGCCCAGCCCAGACCTATTCTTCTTGGTAGCTCTGCTGTTTGGTTTTCTTTTTTGGTTTTCTTTCCCCAGCTTTATCTTATGACAGGACTTTATTCCTGCTATAATTATGAGTCAAAAACCATATCAATAGTTATGAAAATATGCGACATTTAAGTTGGCATTTTTTTTCAATATTTCTGACTTATTTTCTGTAAAACGTTGGACTATCATTACGGTAACTTATATCTAATATGAAAAATTCATTCCCTTTAATACAAGGCAAATAAAATATTAAAAACGCTCCAATTCCAATCGGAATTGTTGCGACGTTTTTATCATTTTATTTAACTATAGCTAGACCGCATACAAAAGAATGTCCGCAAAAAATATGTGTGTTGTTACAATGTAAAAAATGAAAACAAAATAAGTTTTTCTAGTGAGTAAGTAACCTTTTTTAAACTAAAAAATATATATTTATTTGGAATATCATATTGAACCTTGTAATACGGGCTTGCCAGGCAACTTTCCCCGCTTTCTTCTTACCGAACAAAGCTAGGGAATGGTCTTTTGATTGTGGTCGACCTAAAGTATTGATTCGAATGAATTTTTCGTAATCGATATAAGTTATTGTAATGATAGGTTAACGTTTTGTAAAAAATAATTCAGAGCTGCTTGAAAATTTTCGACTCATAATCAAGGCAGGAATATAGTCCTGCGAGGTTATTAATGTTTTCCAAATAACCCTGTATATACAAAGTGTCTCGTTGCTAGCAGCAAAAACTTTGGGGGAGCCTACTTAATTAAATTTTGAATAGAAAATATCCTTTACAAGATAAGCAACGTCAAATTTCGCCGCCACTCAAATCATATAGAGAATATATATTGTCGAATATTCTCGTATATTTTCGTGTGGTCTAGCGGTTTCCAGATAACTGTAATATCTTATAGATTTTCCGGAAGATTTCGATTTTGTGCAGCCCTTCTCGATTTTTGAAGACGTGGCACGACCAGATAAACCAGATACTGGAAGATGGTCCCGTTAGAAGCCTCAACAACCGGCGAGCTTGCATGCGAAGATGTACGAATGTGGATGAGGCGAGAGTTGTATGTCAGGACAGAAGAATGTTGCGATGGTAAATTAGTTTTTTTTTTAAATAGAGATGCGAACACGGAATTCGTGTCACATCAATATTCTCACTATTTTCAAATTAAGCTAAACGCTTGTGCTATGAAAATAGGACTAACTTGCTTGTCTGGAGTGAGATTCGAACCTGCGACCTTTGGATCACGAGGCGAGAGTCCTATCCACAAGACCAACAAGCTACTCAAGTTAGTTAGTTAGTTATTTAGGAAAAATTATAATCTAATCAGAAGGGGAATAGGAATCTGTAATCTGCGGATATCTCTTTAGTTGTCAGTTGTTGCGGCTGGTTCATTTTTTGCAAATAGTTGCTGCTTTAAAAAATGACGCGCTGGTCATTTTATGTACGCCAAGGAAGTGTAACTTTTAAAGCAACATTTTTTTTGTTTTTTTTTTTTTTAATAAATTGTTTTTTTCTTCACACGCAATTGCGATCTGCCACTGCGCCACCGGCGGCGCGTATTTCTCCCCAATGAGCGGGCGATAGTGTCGCGTTTTTAATAATCCCGGGCGTAATTCGAACCGCGGGCATAACTCACAGCTCGCGCCGCCTCCTCCCCGCCCTTTCGGAGTCGGACCTCATTCTAATAATACATTCCTCGCCACGTCTTCATTACTCTCCATTTCTCCCGACACGAGCGGCGAATCTGGTTACACCCTCGCGCCGTGACGTCACTCTCTTATTCGTTTCAAAATAATTCGTCGCAACAGAAAGCGAGCGGGCGCGCGCTGCTAGGACCTGCGGGCGGCCAAGGCCGCGGCGCCGTTTCCGAAAAACCCATTTTAAAAAGCGAAGAAGTATTGAGACCATTTTCGTCACTCGACTCGACAAGGTGCTTCCGAACTCCCCTGTCTCGTGCTGCTTCCGTAAGCGTTAACCAGTCGAGACGTGCAATCCTGATCCCGCGAGATCTCGAGACATTTTACGAGATCGATCCCGAACCGAAAAATCGGACGAGATTTTCGAGATTGATCAGCATTTTTTATGTTTTGTTGGTATATGTCTATAGAGCTTTTCGTGAGTACTTAAAACTTATGTTCATGTCACATTCAAGTAATGAAAACAGCTTTGAATAATATTTTCTGTATTTTATCAACCCAACATAGTAATAAAACTACTAATAGTTAGTAGTTTTTACTCTCCTACATTGACTGATTGATGCTTGGAAAAACTCCTACAAAAACTTTAATGCGATGATTAATAATGAACATTTTATTAAAATTGCTGATATAACAATGCAAGGCATTGTCGTTAATTACTATTCAGCTCTATAAACAAAAAAAAACAAGTATTCTGGATCCCGATTGGAAATTCTAGTCTCGAGGGATCCCGACTCGGGATTCATTCCCTAGTCGAGACCCATTCTATTTTTTTGTTGCTTCGATTCGATTTGGATCCCATCTCATTCACCCATTCACTATGATTAAAATCCCGTTAAAGCGAACTATGACTAAAAAATAATTAGAAAATTTGATATTTCTTGTACAATATAAGCGAGAAAATTAACCCATAAAAACATAGTTTACATTATAAACCCTTCTCTGATTCCAATTTATAGTACATTTGTGGGATATAAAAGCAAAGGCAGCAATATCAAAGGCAGAAACACAGCCTTTAAATTTATAGGAAACATGATTTTGGAAGTAGGTAATAGATACATAAAATCTATAATTTAATGCATTTTATATAAGTAATTCAATTGAATTCAGCATTCAATTATTTATTTTTTTATTTTTTTAGATATTGCTATTATATCATTCTAAATATTGTTAAAAGAATTTTCGAAATCGGTCGAGAAGTTTCGGAGATTACCTAATACATCCAAACTTACTAACTTTACCTCTTTATGTATTAGCATAGATGATTAGTATTAAAAGATATCGATGAATGATTGATAGAATGTATCTAGGAATTGTATTGACAGATTCGAAAGTATTTTAGTATTTTTAAATCATTGCTCTAAACAACGCAAAAACTGACAAGCAAAATTGATTGTTAAATAAATAATAATAACTTTGTTATACACCACTTATATATTTATTAAAAATCCAACCAGGTTTCGTTACTACCGTAGCTTCTTCAGGGATCTTAACTGTCTAAACATACAAAAGTTATGCGCTCATATTCTAGTGTGAAAGGTGGAAGAACGGAGTGCCAATAGTGGGGGTAGGAGGTGAGATTATACAGGGAATATTATTATTAAGAGGGAACATATTTAAGAGTGGACTGTAAGTCAAATTATTTTATGATTTGAATTAATGGCTTTTCTTATCTCTAATGCCTCTAAATTATCTAGTCTATTACCTATTCCGTTTTTATGAATAATACTAACTCCTGTACTATTATGTGGTCTTCTTCGATTAAATGGCTTACAATTACAATTTAATATCACTCCGTCCTTTCACCTTTCACACTAGTATATTAGCGCATAATTTTTGTATGTTTAGGCAGTTAAGATCCCTGAAGAAGCTATGATATTAGCGAAACCTGGTTGAATTTTTAATAAATATAAGTGGTGTATAACAAAGTTATTTTTATTTATTTAATTATAATGTCTCACCACCAAGTGTTTGCTTCCTTTGAAAATTTAAAATTGATTGTATTCGAATCTAATGTAAGCGCATAGCCAAAAAAAAAAAATTTTTTTTTTAAATATTCATCAAAATATTATTTTTTTGATTTTTCATAAAAAAAATATTCTTCAAAAAAATTTTTTTTTCTTAAAATTTAATTTATGATCGCGCTCGTCTGTTTCGTCCCCCAATGAAGCGGCTATGGAGAGGATTGTTTAGAAATGTTTTGACATGTGTGTCGGCCGCTAGAAAGCGAAACTGGTTATACCCAATGTGTGGTCCCGGCATTAGACGGGACGTCCCCTCACACGGTAGTCGGCTGGGGTGCCCACTCGTTGAATACCATAATTTCAGTGTCAATTGATATTATTACACGTAATATAAAAAATGCGCGAAATTTTCAATTTCCTTAAAAATCTTTATTTACATATTTCTTCTTCTTATGATGTCGTAAAGTCAAATAAAATTATTAAAACCTTGAAAAAATATTCTGGTTCAAATTTCTGCAGTTTTAATCAGTTTATTTCAAACGTTTAAAAGATAATGAATTTTTAATATTCGGTACAACTTTTTGAAAAATTTTGGCGTAGTGGGGGAATGCGCAGAAGACAAAATTTGGGTCTCATTGGTGGAATGGTACATGCGCAAACTTCCCCCTACTACGCCGAAAATTGACAATATGTTTGCCGGCTACTGTACTTTAATGATGGTCCAACGTTTTATAGAAAATAAAAATATAAACAAATAACCCTAAAAAATCAAGTTTTTATTATAATCTCTTTCTCATTGAATCAGGTTTCGTGCCTACTGCACGCGTCGGGGTCATCACTCATTTGTATTGATTCCAATTTGAAAAAAACCATTAAAATTTCGAAAAATCCAAAATTATACTATAATTATTGAATTTTTTAAACGAAAATGTTGTTAGATCATTTTTATCATCGCCACGAGTCTGCCTGCAAAGTTTCAGCTTGATTAGATCACGGAAAAAGGGTTAAAAATCGATCCAAAGTTTTTCCGACAGACGACAAACCCCCGCTACGAGTTAAAAGAAAGGGAGTAATAAAGGCCAATTGTATCAACTTTTATTTAAAGCATAGATTTTAGAATTTTTCACCATTCAAACAAGCAATTTTCATAAAAAAATCTATGCTTTAAATAAACTATTACTATAAAATTAGTTGATGCAACTGGCTGAAATATTGAAAATAATGCGAACTTCGAAGTCGCTTGTCTCCATAACTACGGAAATATGACATTGTTGCTTAAACATTTTTGACTCACAATTTAGTCTGGAGTCTACCTGTAAAGGATTGTGTTTTAAATGTCACACCATGTAAATATTAAAAAAGATGGTTGATGGATACAAAACTACAGCTTCATATGAAAATTTTTAGTTTTGTTCAGAATAGATAAATTATTCTCAGGCATGTGAAGGAAATAATGATTTTCTTTAGAATCAAAAATATACAATCAAGTATATGAAATGTTGGTCTCTAAGAAAATTATAAATGTATTTTATGATTGTTTTACCTACTAGGTTATTGTTTATTTAAGATTTATTTATATACAGATATTTATTACATGACATATTTATAATACACATTAAAATATAATTTGATCCACTAAATATACCTAGATTTTATTTAATTTAAGTATCTATATGATTCAAAATCAACGAAAAAAATAAATTGTAGTTAATATTATAATTTGTTATATATCTGTAAAATACATAATAAAATATACGAGTATTGTATGTGTAAAAGAAATATTAAAATAAACTCCCAACTGTGACTTTATTAGTGCATTTCTTTTACATTTATACAAATATATTAAGATTACTGTAAATATTTGGTAAAATTTAACATTTAAGTAAATCTTACATTAAATGTACATATCAGATCCTTACCTATGAAATAGCCGTTTTGGTGCGGTAGGTAGGTGCTTTCTTGATTTACTATCGCTGAAATCATACAAGCGCTGGCAACAGACGTCGCATGATTTTGCTTTTTATCGCGTAAGCCCGCTGCGAACTCTAACATACAGTTACGATCTCTTTTTATAGCTAATTTATTTATTTATATTAACGCCCTATAGGGCTTTTACAGTAGATAGTTAGAGTGTACATTAGCAGAATAGGTTATATAGTTTAGAGAAGAAAAAAAACATATTAACATGTGAACATAGTAATGACAAAGAAAAGAAGAAAATACTTAGAATACAGATAAAAACATATAAAGATAAATATAATATAAAGTAAAAAGCAAGAAGCATAAGAAAAACATTATAAAGAAATTATAAAACAAAAAAAAGTAATAATGTAGAGAGAGAAGATACAGCACAAGCTTTGAAAGTCATAATATAATAATAAAATGTACATACAAATCAATTATTTAAGTCTTAATGTAATGTCACTTTCTCGATGTTTCCATTATTTACGAGAACGGCCCAGTCGATTCCAGATTCGTGTGGACCGTTCGAGAGATCTCGTGACTATGTACTCATACACAATTTGTTAAGACAATAAATACTCTTGTTTCGTTGCTATCAGAAGTGTGGTCACCGCGGGTGTTATCGAGATAATCTCTTCCTATTTGGTAGGATTGGTCATTTGAATTAAACAATTAACTAACCAAGCCTTTATTACTTTATTCGGCTGCGGCCGAGACGCTACCGTCGGGAGAGGCGGAGACGATGGACCATCTGTCTCCTCGAGAGCGTCACGCACAGCATCTTCGGACAGAGACGCGTTTATTGAAAGTATACTATACTAGGGCGCAGAGCTGCGCAGTACTCGAGTGTATATTCCAATCCTGATTGCACGCATCAGTATACCTTGCTAGTACGCAAAAATCGAGTATATTTTCAAGCACCGCATACAAAAATAATAACTGGAAAACATACTACGTATGGAATCATCATCATCATTCTTGGCACTACAACTCTTGGTGGGTCTTGGCCTCCTCAATAATCTTCCTCCACTCATCTCGGTCTAGTGCCAGCTCTCTCCAGTTCCGAAGCTCTAAGGCAGAGATGTCTTTGAGGACGTTGTCACTTATCTTAATTTTAGCTTTCCTAAGCTCCTTCGTCCTATTGGCCTTGAGTTGTTATGCCTACGTATGGAATACATATGAAAACAATAGCCGAGTATGCTGTTTATAATTATAAAACATTTCTTAATAAAAGATGATTTGTCACTTCGACATGTCTTGTTTAATTTGTGTAATTAAAGACAAGCTTTGTCAGTTTATATAATATATTCAAGTCAAGATAGTAAGCTAGTATTTACGGTGTTACAACTAAAAGTTAGATTAAAATCCCATTTTTACTCCCTTTATATTAATTAACTCGTGGCGTCTGCTTGCTTGCCGTCAACAAAAACTTTGGATCGATTTTTGACCCTTTTCCCGTGATCCAATCGAGCTGAAACTTAGCGAGCAGACTCGTGGCGACGATCAAGAAGATCCATCAATTTTTCGTTAAAAAAAAATAAATTATAGTATAATTTCGGATTTTTAGAAATTTTATTGGTTTTTTCAAATTGGAATCATTAGAAAAGTTTGCTTACTAGCAACGGCGGCCCGATAACGTCGCGGAATATTTTCTAAATTTGAATTACTCCGTCGGTATACACAATAGGTACTTCAGAACGAATGTCAAAAATCTAAATTGACTGACAAATGTTTTTAGAATTTAATCTTCAAAGCATGAAGTGTCTTATCAAAGCTCAAAACATCTGACATTTTAGAAATATATTAAATTACTGTAAGTTTAGTGTTATGTTATATGTCTTAATTCATCTTTAATTGTTGTTATATTTTACAAAGATAGGAAGTATAATAAAAACTTGGTTTTTATGGGTTACTTTTTTTATAGCTATACACAAGTGAAACTAATTTAAAAGCATATTTACAATATCTCATTCAAAAGTCTAAGATTATTAGTCCAATTGATTTTTCTAAATGGGTACTAGCCCAGTATAGTTTCTGAACCTTTATATTACTCGATGAGGTGGAAACTATACTCGAGTATCGCTCATAAATCGAGTGTAATTTCATGATATATATGTATTTTATTATCGCCTATGAAAGTATACTGCGATAGTACAATATGGGTCCGTACTGGCATAGTATGCTTTCAATTGACGCGACGGAGACTTCAAGAAGAACCTTCAGGGTCTCTTCTATATATTATTATAACACTTACCTTAATCTCTGGAAATGTTCGCCTTCCTCAAAAAATCTTTACTCTTCAATATTAATTCACCCTTCAAATATTCTTAATCGCAATTTTTATCACAGCGTTTGCTACTTTCAGCGATTCTCTCTTTATAAGATACTAGCTGTGCCCGTGACATCGACTTTAGTCATATTTTATCGATTTGTGTATTAACCTTAACATATAGATATACATATGTGGTCGTGGACTTTTTTATAGAACTTTTTGAATTCTACAACTTCTCCATAGAAAGCATTTAAATATCTCTTACCGTTAAGGCAGCGTTTGTAAAAAACCCATCGCTCGACCATTTTTTCGTCGATTTTAGTTGTAAAATAGGTCACCAAGAAAAACCCTTTTATTTTAACGGAATAATATATAGCCTGTGTCCACCCTGAAAGTCCATTCTAAATATTGGTGAAAGAGCTTTTGAAATCGGATGAGTAGTTTCGGAGATTACCTCCTACATCCAAACTTACAAACTTTACCTCTTTATATATTAGTATTGAAGTATAGACTAGCTGTGCCCGCAGCTTCGCCCACGTGGAAGCAGTTTGCGACTATAAGAGTATCAATGAAAAAGAAATATAATCTACACGACTCGTCTATGTAATGTTGTGTAAAAGGCAATTTTTACGTACATTAAATTTTCTGACGATATGCAAATTTATTTTGATAAGAATTCAACATTAAATTACTTTATATGTATGTATATCTTTAATTGATATTTTATAGTGTTATGAACATTGTAGTGTAGTGTTGGTCCTGACGAGACGGGTGCGTCTCGAGACTGGTAGACCTAATATCTGGTAGTGGTTTATACTAATTTAACCAACACTCTGTCAAGTATTCAATTCGTTAGCTTTAGAGACGTTGGCAATCTACCTGCGCTCAAATGGCAATGTGTTCGCGGCAGCCATCAGCCAGCTCGGGAGGCAAGCTGCTTGACCCGCCGAGCCGCGGGGGTCGCGCCTGCGGTTAAAAATGACGTTATTTAGGTAAATTAACTGCTTAATTGACCGCCACTTCCGTCGGTTAACCTTTCGGCCGGCCCGCGGCGAAGAATGCCGGAGATGCACGAAGATTGCCGACAGGGCTGGCCAAAATTGCCGCCCGGCCGCGCAGGGCGGCGCGTGAAATGAATTTTTACACTTCTAACGTTTTTTCCGCTTACACACTCTTGGCACTGCAGCCCCTGGTGGGTCTTAGCCTCCTCAAGAGTCCTCCTCCACTCATCTCGGTCCAGTGCCAACTGTCTCCAGTTCAGGAGCTCCAAGGCAGAGATGTCTTTGAGGACGTTGTCACTCCATCTTCATTTTGGCCTTCCTGACTTTGGTGCTTGATGCTCGGACATTCTCTCCACATGACCCAGCCGCCCAAGTCTTCCCAGTTTTATAAATTTTGTTTTTAGCTTCTTAAACAGAGTGTATAGCACATTATTGTAACGTCTTATGTTACACGTCTTATGTTATCCATCTTCTAATGCAAGCTCTACGGTTGTTGAGGCTTTCGACTGGCCATCCTCCAATATTTGTAGTACCTGATCATGCCAGATCTTTCGTAGGCGTTTTCTATTCCTGCTGCCTTCAACACTCGCCTCATATATTATCTTAACCATCCTTTACTTGCTCTACATTTCATATGATAAAATCATATCAGCGATCCTTTTTGTATTCTATCTACTGCGCTACAGTTCAGCATTATATTCACTTCTAATTTGTTCATTCCTCACTGTATCGACCAAAGATTTTCCAGACAAGCACCTTAGTGACCGCATTCAGTCTACTTTCATTCATTTTTTGCCAATGCCAGGCTTCACTTCCATACATCAGAGTTGACATTAGAACGCCATTATGTACCGCTAGTCTGGCTTTCTTTGACAGATTCTTATTGACCATAATTGCATTCATAGCAAGGTATTATAGAATTATGATAAATTATAGATGTCTCACAGAAATGAAAATATACAAATTAGGTAAAGAAATATTTATATTGTAACGAGGCTAAAAAAAGAATCACGCACTTCTGTCAAAGTGACAGTTGTTTGAAGTTGGCACAATACTACCGAAGGATCTGGAATCACCTCCAACTTTCGAGTCTGCAACTTACCAGGAAAATCTGGAAAGTGCGAGTACTTGCTAGTAAACACTGGAAACGTCTGTCTGGATAATAGCATTAGCCATATAAATACGACGCACGGGAGTAAGGTGTGAGTCGTTTTCCGTGCGCGTTAACAGGCGATAACAAAACGAAGGTAGCCTCGGACGGTGGGTCAGTCCGGCCAAGCGAGCGGAGATTCGACAGCAATTCTAGAACGTTCTAACGTGGCGAGATAAACCGGAGCGAAATTAATAGTGCGGAAATTGATGAAATATTCTAGTGAACAGTGAAAATAGTGTTAAAGCGAATATAAAGTGTCTATTTACTAGTGATAAATTGCAAAACAGTTTAATTTAATGAATAGCCTTATAATTAATAGCGATAAGTGTCCTTGTACGTTAGTTTAATTAATTTATCGGTAATTAATAAATCCTGTATTTAATCCCAGCGATTTCATTAATTCCTCCTGCAGCCACGACACGTGAAAATATGTTTGAATATTTCTTTACCTAGTTAAAAATTATATACCTATAAACAACACCCAAAGGCTTCCATGCGTACTTTCCCATATGAATAGATACATCTGTATGAGGTATGTATAATTATGCAAACTCGTCCCCCTCCCTGATTATGTATATTATATACATCACGAGCCCCTTTGTGTCTATGTTAAAGCTAAATTTGGAACAATCGGTTAAATGATATATATATCTGTCATTGTCAAATTGACTTATCTCTGATTATGTCATATTTGTGTTATCCTTTGTGGGAGACATTTAACAATTTTTTTTTTGTATTTCATCTTATCAATGCAATTGTGTCTCCCTGTTTGATGACCGAATTAAATAAAATAAATAATATGTCGAGTTTTATTTGATTTCTAAATTCTATAACTCTGAAGAAGTCTCCCTTTACAGTACAATGAGTATTCATTAGTTCTCATTCTTCCAGCGTTTCTAACACGCGAAGGGCTGCATTATCATCCCTTTGCTCCGGGCGGTAAACCTGGAGCGCAGCCCTGTTCCCGTAACACATGGCGCCGCACCCTCACCCCCGGGCAGCCCAAGAATTTCCACAATTCCCGATAATTTTACGGAATGCATTTTAGTGAAAAGTGGAATTTCGGACCAATTAAGTTGTGACTTGATAAATAAATTGTATTTTGAATTTTTCTGTTAAATTCTTCTTCCAGCCGAATCCCAAAGGTATCAGTTATTCGACGACAATATAATATCAAACATAATAATTTATTTTATTATATTATAATGTCCTAGCCGCCGACTTAGGACATATTAAACATTTTTTCTATCAACTTTCAATAACAATATGGCCCATTTTAACTCTATATCTAGAATTTTGAGTCATACAATAAAATAGAAATTAATCATACCGTCCTCATTGACATATTTCATGACAGTTTCCACGAATATAAGAGAATTACTCACAACAAGTACTCTCTTATGGTGGAGAAAGTCCAAAAAAAGTTTCTGAGATGTCTCTACATGAGAGAGTACGGGCATTATCCTTGGCTCTACCCAACCAAATTCCTCCAGGGTATGCTTGACTACAATAGTTTAGAGACTAGAACGAATGTGTATTTGATTAAACATTTTTATCAATTGTTGCGCGGTATGATCGATAATCCTGAAATTATGCGGAGCATTGGTTTGTATGTTCCTGATAATTATACCTTAGACATCGTCAGCATAGATTGTTTCACATTCCAATATACAGGACCAAACTGCCGATGATTATGCCTGTTGGAAGAGCTACAGCTATGCTGAACAAAATCGCTTTGGATATTGATATATTCCATGTGTCTGAAGAGGTTTTCCGAAGCAGGATTCTCCTACACCTTTGACCAGATTATATATGTTATTTTTAATTGATTAGGTACATATTCTTATTTAAATATATATTAGGTCCTTACATATGAAATTGACGTTTAGTATGGGAGGAACATAAAGCCGATTTTTTTTATTATAATATATTTATTTAATCAAAGTATGTACCATTGCTATCTATGCACTTTTGCCATCTCATAGGTAGTTCATCGATCCCTTTACTTAAAAAACCATTCGGACGGGAATCGATAAAATCTTTGAAGGCGGTTTGGACTGCCCCATCGGAGTTGAATTTTTTCCTTTGCAAGAAGTTATCCAAATTTCGAAAAAAATTGTAATCTATTGGGGCAAGGTCCGGAGAGTACGGTGGATGTCTTAGACATTCCAATTGAAGCTCCTCTAATTTGGTAGCCGTCTGTTGTGCAGTGTGTGGTCTAGAGTTATCATGAAGCAGCAGTGGCCTAGAGCGATTAACCAGCCTCGGTTGTTTAGCAGCTAGCTTTTCCATCATGGTTTGCAGTTGCTGACAAGAGACATCTGCCGTAATCGTCTGGCCAGATTTAAGAAAGCTGTAGTGAACGACACCAGCACTAGTCCACCAAACGCTCACAAGTAACTTTTTTGGAGTCAATTTTCGCTTGGGGCATGGTTTGGCTGGTTCGGCAGGGTTCAGCCATTGCGATGAGCGCTTCCGATTATCGTCCAGGATCCACTTTTCATCACAGGTAATGATTCGATTTAAAATCCCTTCATTATTGTGCCGGTTGAGTAATGCACCGCAGCAGTCAACGCGCGTTTGTTGAGTTGCTTCACTCAATTCGT
>JADDOH010013314.1:0-16121 GCA_016648135.1 Agrypnia vestita | reverse complement strand
TTAATAGCCTTTTACAACAGTTTTATACATAATTAAAATACAACAAACGATTAAATGTAAAAGAAAAATAAAGGGTATAAATGTAAAAAGGTATATATACATAGTTTAAAAATAATGAGGTTAGACATGTATGTAAAAAAAGTATATATGCAAAAAGGTGTAAAGTAGCAGGTTTATACATAATTAAAATACAACAAACGATTAAATGTAAAAGAAAAATTAAGGGTATAAATGTAAAAAGTATATATATACATAGTTTAAACATAATGTGGTTAGAAATATATGTAAAAAGGTATATATGCAAAAGTGTAAAGTAGCAGGTTTATACATAATTAAAATACAACAAACGATTAAATGTAAAAGAAAAATAAATGGTATAAATGTAAAAGGTATATATATACATAGTTTAAACGTAATGAGGTTAGAAATATATGTAAAAAAAGTATATATGCAAAAGTGTAAAGTAGCAGGTTTATACATAATTAAAATACAACAAACGATTAAATGTAAAAGAAAAATAAAGGGTATAAATGTAAAAAGGTAAATATATACATAGTTTAAACGTAATGAGGTTAGAAATATATGTAAAAAAAAGTATATATGCAAAAGTGTAAAGTAGCAGGTTTATACATAATTAAAATACAACAAACGATTAAATGTAAAAGAAAAATAAAGGGTATAGATGTAAAAAAGTATATATACATAATTTAAACATAATGAGGTTAGACATTTATGTAAAAAAAAGGTATATATGCAAGAAGGTGTAAAGTAGCAGGTTTATACATAATTAAAATACAACAAACGATTAAATGTAAAAGAAAAATAAAGGGTATAGATGTAAAAAAGTATATATACATAATTTAAACATAATGAGGTTAGACATTTATGTAAAAAAAGGTATATATGCAAAAAGGTGTAAAGTAGTGATCTCAGAAATTTTTACTCACCGATAATATAGCAATATTAAATTTGAATAGCCAGCTATATATATAAAAATTTAAGACATTATATAAAAATTTAATATTTTGAAAAGAAATGATCATATAGTGTTTTTTTAAATTTTGAGAGAGATAGCTTTAAAATGTCGACATATGTAGGTAGTTCATTGCCAAGTTTGTGCATTGATAACAAAATTATATTATTCTTAATATAATGTAATGAATATGGTTGCATGATTGACATCTTCGTCGACAGTCTGGAGAAAGTAAAGTTTACACTTAAAGAGGCAATACTGCTTCGTTACTGACTTCAGCTGTTAATATGTAATGGTGGGTAATATATATTTTCGTACACATTGCCGCTTTGTACTTTATATTTTTAATTTCTGTACTCATGTTTTGGTGCTATTCCGGTACTTTTAATAATTTGCTACTTGTAATTTATATTGTTTAATGTATGTTCTTTTAATTTTATGATATATTTTTTTTCATGTAAAAGCCTATACGCATTGCTGCTCGTTACCTACTCTACATTTTTAATTTTTATACTCATGATTTGGTGCTATTCCTGAAACTTTTAATGTATGTGCTTTTTGAAATTTATTTTATACTCTTTATGTAAAAGCCTAATGGGCGTAAACAAATAAATAAAAATAAATAAATAAATAATTTTATTATCATCTCGAATATTTGATATCCACCCTCCGGCAAATTTTAATATAGTTTAAATCATCTTAATATAATTTATCATTTTAATATAGTTTAGGAATAACGGGATTCTGTAATTTCTACAAGTATAAACAACCCCAATCTTACCAAATCCATTTTATGTAGTGAAAGACGCGGGACTTATATTCTTCCTAAAATGTAAAATGAACCCGGTCTAGATGAAACATCCTTATTTAGTTTCAGGACAACGAGGTTTACGCGTTCCACGAGGAATATGATATAACCCGATCTAAACGAAGGTAATTTTATATAATTTTAGGACAACGGAACTTACAAATTTCATAAGGTATATCGTGAAGCCAATCTAGGCGGAGACACTACGTATATTTTAAACAGAGTAAGAGTTTAAATTTTATCATCAGGCCTAATAAACCGCAAGAATGTCCTAGGCATAGTAAACAAAATAGCGGTCAAAGCTGTAGTGTTTCTATGTTCACACGTTTTAGCTCAAAACGAATACTATAATTTTCACATTTATAATACAAGACGCGAATTTCTAAACGAAACATTTTAAAATAGTTCCAATTGAAATCTACATGTTTCATATTTATTAAATGAAGGCGCGAATTCTAAACGAAACACTAACATTGCTCAAAAACGGGACCCTATATTTATATATGCTTAAAATGAAACGCGAATTCCCGAACGATAGCATTTTATATAACTAAATGTAACGAAATCTTATATAGTTTATAAATAAGAAGACCCGGCCCCAGGCGGTTTTTATATATTTTCAATATAACGAGGCCCTATAACATCTTTATAAGTATAATACAACCCCGGTCTATCGAAACAATGTACTAGAAGTTTTTATATGTTTGAGTACATGATATACGTGTTTTTTTTTTTATACGCGTTTTTATACGCGAGATTTACGTTTTCGTACAATACGAAGTACCCCAAATTATACAACCGCGAAGTTTACATCACTCCTAAAGTATAACCAGGACTAATTGAAACATTTTTCATAGTTTAAGTCCGCGAAGCAAATATCTTTCATAAAATATAAAATAACCCGAATCAAAATAAACATATTTTTACCTTATAGACTTTCCCCAACGCGCGTAATAATCCCGGCCACATGAAACGGTTTTATATGTTTTAATAACGCGGGACCTATGTTTTCCTATACAATATAAGATAACCCGGGCCGAACGGAAGCAATTTTATATACTTTATAAAATAGTGAAACTTGTACTTCTGTAAAACCGTAAATAAACCCCGACCCCCACGAGATTATTATATATAATTTTTTAGAATAATGAAATTTCATACATCTGTAAAATTGTAAATAAGTCCCGACTCTCACGAAATTACTCTATATAATTTTAAACGAAATGGAAATCTAGATTATTATGGGCTGAACCTGATACCCCGCGAGATCAGCTATATATTTTTCACTAGACGTATTTTTAATCCCAGAATTTATTCGCTATAATTTTAACGGACTCTTACTATTAACCATAAACAAAAAAAATTATTAAAATAAACTAAATATTCTTTCGATAACTAAAATAAACCCGGTCTAATCGAAACATTTCATATAACGAAATATTATATGCCTTACAAATGTAAAAATTAAAATGAGACCTCGCGTATTTAGCAAAGATAGGTATTTTATAAGACTTATTTAAAATCGAATCTGTTAGTAACAACTCCTTTATCTTTTAACAGCTTCCCGCGTGATTAGCGTAAAATAGGTATCTTTATAACGCACAGCTAGTTTCCAGAGATCCGCCAATACTATACTTAGTAAAACGAAAACTTAACTAAATTTGAACTCTACCTTTTCCTGAAATTCTGCGAGTATTATTCTGTGAACCTAGTAAGACGACAAAAATAATTAACTTTATAGAACATAGTGATTTCCGAAGTTCCGATATGCCAGGTTAATTACCTTTATAAAATAAAATCAAACCCGTACTCTGAGTTAAAACTCTTTTGACAGGACCTCGCGTATTTAGCATAAGATAGGTATTTTTACAATATTTATTAACAATTTCCCGCGTGTTTAGCATAAAATAGGTATCTTTATAACGCACAGCTAGTTTCCGGAGATCTGCAAATATCAGTTCTATATATGCCGGACTAATCAACTTAATAAAGCGCAGTAATTTCCGAAGTTCTAATATGCCAAATTAATTACCCTTTATAAAATAAAATCAAACCCGTACCCCCCTTTTCTTTTAACGTGAGCACCCAACAATGTCGAAGAGTATATTTACCCGTACACAACTTTCACTTGAAATCAAACTATAATTTTCACTATATCCACTGGACACTCCAAGTCGACGGCAACTTTCACTCAAAAAAACAACCGACGCGGATTTCACGTCCCGTAGACGCTTCACACCAACTGCCTGATTTCTGCTGTGTCTTGACATTTTAAACCCCCCCTAGCAGCCAAAGGTCCTAAGTCGTGTGTTTCCAGGATTTTCAATATCCTACTTTCCTTGAAACCTAAATCTTTGTTCCTAAGATTCAATTTGGCAAAAAAAAACCATATCTCCACTCGGATATGTCAGTTGATCCCACCTCCTGTTGCCGTCTCTGTCTCCATCCCTGTGCCTATTTGGGACGGACTCAGTGGCTTCGGACGAATTGAACTCGCTTCACAAGCGCGATAATTAATTTTTAATATTTAATTTCTAAGTTCAGTCCATATTGTCGTTTGATCAACCGTAACCACAATCTATCGGGTACTCCCCTAATCATAGTTGATGTTTCTTCATTATCTACCATTATCATGTCCCGTTCTCCTGTATTTTCACTCGTCTTTATCGGAAATTTAACGTTTCTTGGCCGCTATATCGTGGGTTCAATTTCCATATATTCACCACGTGCACACTGCATACCTAGATATAACAATCATCCAAAGGTACTATACCTAATTTTAAATTAATTTTGGGCGATCTTTTCTCGTGGGTCCCCAATGAATCCTGTCTTTTGGCCGCGACTCTCCGCGCACAGGGACGTATTAGCTCCCTCCGTTGCGGAATTTAAACATAATTTGTAACCATTTATTATTATTTTTATTGGCAGTAAGATTGATCCACAAAGTAACTATGTTACATAGACAGTGAATATTCTCGAACAATATAATACTGGAAGAGTACTATTCGCTATAACACAATAAACTATTAATGTAAGTTAAATTAAATTTTTAAATTCAGTGGAAGATTTTTAAGATCGTTTTGCTTTTAATTTTTTCCCCAAAACAAAATAAATAAATAAATAAATAAACACACAGATACACACTCACACAACCCACTATTGGACATGTTTTTATTATTCTTTTATCGATTGTATGTATGTGTTTTCGCGTAATTGGCCCAAAACTCTGTGCATCAATTATTGTCTTTTCTTCAAAGATTGATTAATTATATGGCTGTAAGAAACCCAATAAATGAAAACAAATAAAACAAATAAGTAAATAAACCTCCAGTGCCGCAGGCAAGGCGTCGGATTAATTCAGTGCTCATTTATTGCCAAGGCACTGGACGCCTCCGCTGATAACTATATACCGCTCACCATGTTCTTAGAGGTGTGTTGAAAGATTGCTAGTATCTGTCGAATCGGTCTCAAGTAGTTGTCTGTATTTGTACGTTTATCATTGTTACATGCTCTTGCTATATCCGTTCCACTTCACATTATTGTTCCTCCCGTCTTCGAATTTCTATCACACTATGTTCTCCTATGTTTTTGGTACTTATATGCTTGCTTTTTACTTGCATTTACTCCTATATATATTTGTTTCATTTATCCATCCATCTATAAGATCCCCATACGCTTTATCCTTTTATTTCATGTGTATATGGGCCGCAAATTCATATTATTTTATTTACAATATTCTTATCTAGATACACTTGTTCAATTATGTTTTGTGGTTATTACTACCAAACCCGGCGAAATCTGAGCTAGAATAGCCAATCGTATACACGTTACCCGTCCTGTTGAAACTACGCTAACGTCGGACAGGTTTGTAGTGATTACATAGTTAATATATTGTATCTATATTCGAGTATATTATTTTCTTGTCGTGCCATTAATATGCTTACACGTTATCGTTATCTCTTTCCTAACTGTATATACCGTCATTGCACAATTACCTATCTGTTGTAAAAGCCTGAAGAGCGTTAGTCTACAGATAAATATAATAGAATTATAGTTAACTTCTCTACCCGCCTACGTTATTCGACTCCCGCGAAACGAAAATAAATCATTATCCGCTCAGTTAAGGTCACCCCTCTGGTACATAGTGTACGTTTTATCCGTGCCTCACGGCCAATTCTTATAAATTATTTATGGGCGTTTTCCTCGCGCGATCCCCCGATTAGACCTGCCTTCCTTAGTTTTGCTCAATATTCTGCCTCTCTGTTGCACGGGGATCCACTCGAGATCACGATTAATGACATTTAAGCGGTTTCAAAACCACAGCAAAAAAGGCCATAATTCAGAAACCTCGTGGAACTGTCAATATCATCGTCACCTTAGAGTAGACGTTAATCGGTTTTTTAACGGCTTAAACTGCAATAAACGCGACCTAAATCTACGAAAGCCGTGTTCAGTATTTTTTTTTGGGAAGCACATGTGGACCGCTCGGACCGCGCCGATCGTCAACCATTTGTACCAAACGCGGCTTTACCACAAGATTAATATGTTTTATAAGAATTGAATATTAACTGCTCGTAACCTATATCCGATCAATCGCTACTAACTCCGTCCCAATACTAGCGTTTCATCATTCCCAAATTTTTGTAGCGCCAATACTCCGCCAGGTGGGTTTAGCTCAATTTTTTCCCGCGTAGCATTTAAATCATCTTAGAGTTCAAAATAAAATAATATAATTTCAAAAAAAAAAAAAATCTATAGAAACAGGTGATTCATCACAGGTTTTTAGCCGAGAGAATCATCCAAATGTGTGCCTTCAATTTAGATGGTTAGTATAATAAATTAATGATCAGAATATACTGATCGTTCATTTAATTTACTGACCATTCATTTAATATACGGACCATTTAATTGAAATACTCACCATTTTATTAATACAATACTAAACAATTAAATACAAGTCATTATTACCTTTATTTATGTAACCACTTGAGTTCATATATAAGTATGTGTATAGTATAGGCGTTTTCAATAGGAATGATATCATTTTAAAATTTCCTAGGAACAATTTGTTAAATTTTTATTTATTTATTAAATTATTTTCGTATATTTAGTTTAAAATTCGCAATTTTGTAAAAGTAATAGTCTGAAAATAGTAAGAGAAATGGTATGCTTTATGAAAAAAGATTTAAAATTAGCATTTAATTTTTTTTATTGCAAGTATCTTCTTACATATTACAAATATCATTTAAAAATTATATTTTTATATATAAAATATTCGATATTTCTCTTCTACACAAACGAATGCTTGTGTTTATAAGAGAAAATTATATATTTTTTATAAATGTACAATCCATTAGGCTGTTCAAATATTTTTTCCCTAGATATATATAAATGATGTTGCGCAAATGAGATGTTACAATATTGTGATTAAAATATATGTTGCCGTGTGTGATTTTCAGTTATAAAACTATGCTTGTATAATGTATAATTGTACTTCTCCGGACTAGATAAATACATTTAAACATTTCAAATTTTTCGAATATAATAATATTAGGTCCTTACATATGAAATTGACGTTTAGTATGGGAGGAACATAAAGCCGATTTTTTTTATTATAATATATTTATTTAATCAAAGTATGTACCATTGCTATCTATGCACTTTTGCCATCTCATAGGTAGTTCATCGATCCCTTTACTATAAAAACCATTCGGACGGGAATCAATAAAATCTTTGAAGGCGGTTTTGACTGCCCCATCGGAGTTGAATTTTTTCCTTTGCAAGAAGTTATCCAAATTTCGAAAAAAATGGTAATCTGTTGGGGCAAGGTCCGGAGAGTACGGTGGATGTCTTAGACATTCCAATTGAAGCTCCTCTAATTTGGTAGCCGTCTGTTGTGCAGTGTGTAGTCTAGCGTTATCATGAAGCAGCAGTGGCCTAGAGCGATTAACCAGCCTCGGTTGTTTAGCAGCTAGCTTTTCCATCATGGTTTGCAGTTGCTGACAATAGACATCTGCCGTAATCGTCTGGCCAGATTTAAGAAAGCTGTAGTGAACGACACCAGCACTAGTCCACCAAACGCTCACAAGTAACTTTTTTGGAGTCAATTTTCGCTTGGGGCATGGTTTGGCTGGTTCGGCAGGGTTCAGCCATTGCGATGAGCGCTTCCGATTATCGTACAGGATCCACTTTTCATCACAGGTAATGATTCGATTTAAAATCCCTTCATTATTGTGCCGGTTGAGTAATGCAACGCAGCAGTCAACGCGCGTTTGTTGATTTGCTTCACTCAATTCGTGAGGTACCCACCTTTCAAGCTTTTTCACCTTACCAATTTGCTTCAAGTGGATTAAAACAGTTTTATCACTAACACCGCAGCCTGCAGCTAACTCGGATGTGGTTTGCGATGGATCCGCTTCCACAATAGCCTTCAATTCTTCATTATCAACTTTGGTCTCCGGCCGTCCACGGGGCTTGTTCTGCAGGTCGAAATTTCCAGAACGAAAACGTTGGAACCAAAAACGCACTGTGTTTTCTTTTGCGGCACCGTTGCCATACACATCATTAATCCTTCGAGCCGTTTCTGCAGCACTGGTGCCACGGTGGAACTCGTACTCGTTAATAACGCGATATTTCAAGTTTTTCATTTTATAAACTGAGTGACGCAAATAAAAAAACAATTGAGGAAAAAACAAATGAATTATAATTTTCAAAACACAAATACATGAGTAAATAGCTGTATAAATTTGGATTTGGAATTCCTAACCAATGAGAAGATATTTGAGATCAAATTTGCCAGTACGGAAAAACGTCAATTTCATATGTAAGGACCTAATATAATTATTTTAAAACAATTGAGCCAAAAGTATAGAATCAATTCAGTAATTTGCATTTAAATTAATATCAGCCTAAATGATGACCATTAAAAGGTTATCTTTTAAATGCTCGTTTAGAATTTCCTTGAAAGGAATTATTCAAATATAACTTCTGTGCAATAATCTTTGAAATATTTTGTTTGCATAAAAACACTTTTTAAAAATTTGGTTATTAATATATTGAATGCCAAGAATGACATTTTGATGTCATGGCCCAATTACAGAAGCAAAATCCCCGGGTTTGAGTAAATCACATAGATTAATTATGACCTCACCGGAATCGTACCCGGAACCCTCGGTGTGAGTCTCATGCCCACTGGTCTACGAGGGCCGCCTCGTAGCCCAGTGGGCATGATTTGATTTCGCTAGATTTACACCTTAATGCTAATAAGAATGGCTTTTCAAAACCTCCATAAATGCCGATAAATTATTATCGATAAACCGGTATAAACTATACATTTTACTGATTTACCGGCAATGCCGTTTCTCGCAATTTTGCATGCCCTAGTTAACGCTGATAGTCTGATACGCTGGCAGCGATTTAGCCCCAATCCTTGTGCAAAGTTATTATATTTTTTGTTTTTCTCCATTGAAAAGAGGATCTGTAAATAAATTACATAAGGAGGGCTGTAAATGTACCGGGCGTGCACGGTTTTCCGCTATTGTCTGTTTTTAGTTTGTATCAAAGTTTATCGGCGAAAAGCTTCATATTTTGCTATCACGTATTTCTGCGAACTGCTTTTTTCTTTGTTATATATAATATTTTATCAAATATTTATATCATCCTTTATTACATAATTATAATAATAAATAATATAACATATAATTATAATAATGTGTAATAATAAATAACAATCACACATATTAAATTTGGTAATGTAGAAAAGTAAATTTGTAGACATATTTTATAAAGCCTTAACTGTGTATTATTTATTGAATTGGAGTTAACTTTGTGGAATGACATTATAATTATGTATAAATATATCACTTGTCTAAGATTTCTAATGAGTTTAGGAATACACGACTAGTTTCGACAACTGCAGGTGTTGTCATCAACGGGTGATTATATAAACTAAAGAATAAGAGTAAAATTAACATGCCGTAAAACTGCTGTGCAGTTTGGCATATCTACAATGTAATAAATATCAAAAAATTAATAAATATATATATAAAAAAAAATAATTTATCTAAGGTACTTAAAGAGGTGGGTGGAGTTATGTTTGGGGAGAGGGCGTTAGCTGTGGGTGGGGTTTGAGTTAATGGGAATAAAGTAAGGGGGAGTGAAGAATTTTGAAATATTATGTTATTGATTAGAGTTTTATTAGGATTTAAATTTTTTTGTATTTCTAAATTTTCGAGATTGTTCATTATTTGGCCTTTATGTTTAACAGGGTGTAAAAATTCTTCACCGCTCCTTATTTTATTCCCGTTAACTCCATCCCCAGCTAATCCCCTCTCCCTTGCTATGCTTTAGTTTATATAATCACCCGTTGATGACAACATCTGCAGTTGTCGAAACTAGTCGTGTATTCCTAAACTCATTAGTGGTCTTAGACAAGTGATATATTTATATATAAGCCTTAACTGTAATTACTTCTTGTTAAATAACATTGCTTATTTTCAACATTTTTAAGATAGGTCAATTTTATTCACCAAATACTTATAATCTTAGTTACTTAGAAGTTGCAGCGTGTAGCGGAAATGAGAGAACATCAAGTTAGTTATTAAAGTAAACATATAGTACGCAACGAAATGCGCGTGTTTCCATGCGCACCGGAACTTAGCCATCAATGAGAGTAAAATGTGTATATTTTATATATTGTTTATGGTTGTTGCGTAAATGCTAAAAATTTATTCACTGATGTGTTCAGTAATACATATAATGTATTGTCGACCATCTTGGATTCAGTACTAATCATAAAGATTCAAAACTCAATTCAAAAGCTGACGAACGATATGTAACTGAATTTAAAATTATAATTGTTTATTGAATTACGATTTAAGCTGTATAATTAAAATGTCAGAAAGGGGCTTCTCGTGTAGGTTTTTGTATTTCTTGTTATTGTCGTTGTTTGACTGCATTCGGCTGCGTGTGACAGAATGTCATCAGTTTGGAAATGTCCGCTGGTAAAATCTTATAATTACTGTGTGATTCTTGGCAACAGCTTTTCAATGATGGGGACGACGATTTCAATTGCGAAACCTCAGTGCAAGTCGCAATGGTCGTGGTAATATATACTTTTATATTTATATAATTTTTGATTTATATTGTTATAGTGCGTGTTTATTTATGTGTGCCAAAGAAGTATAACTTCTAACTCGTATACATAAGTACACACATCAAACTTTAATGGTACGTCGCGCCATGTAAATAAATAAATAAATAAAGCATACAAGGCAGGACATGTTGATAATTCTTGTCATCATAATACGGATTCTGCCATGTCATCTGTTGACACTGCGGTTGTGGTCCAGTCAGCCTGTATCTTGCAGTATGTCTGTCTTTATATTATCAGTCTGTTTACCTCTCAGTTTTCTCTTCGGTATCGCTCCTATTTAGAAGATTTTATGCATGTTACGGGGATGCTGGTAATAAATAGAAATACGCATTTGTTAATTTTTACATATATAATTTTTCTGTACGTGTGTACGTCGCTGAACTCCTAAACGGCTGGGCCGATTTTAATGAAATTTTTTGTGTGCGTTCGAGTGGTTTCTGGATGGTTTAGATTCACAACTGGACCCGGTAGATGGCGCTGCAGTTGGGTTCTAAGATTTTTTTTATTACTAGCGGACCTGCCAGACGTCGCAGGACAACCTCTGTCGGATTACGCTAAAAATGATGATGTTGTTAGTGGATGATTTCTGGTGCCAGTTAAAAAACATTTGAGAGTACATTAAAAAGATTAATTTTTTTGAGTTTTACAGATCACTTTAAAAATACATTTAGATATAATTTAATATGTAGAAATATTATATGCATTATTTAATACGAAGATGATATTTATTGACTAAAAATAACGATATACCACATTTTCTTCAATCAATTCTATTTTTACTCCTGATATGTCATATCGAAATTGAATTTTGACCACAGATAAGATAATATAATATTTTGACATATCGGCCGTTTGACAGGTGAAACCATTGAATTATTATAATAGGTGAAACGGTGTTTAGATACATCTTTATATTATGCACCTTGATTAATCTTAATATCGTGAATATTAATTTTGAGGTTATATTTTTACCTAAATTGTGAGATTAAAATACACACGCTACCTTATGCGTAGGTTAAGCTTACTGTTTCTAGGTTAAGTTTTTTGTGTCTTTTGAAGTTCAAAATTTCAGTTAATTCACGCATATATACCACCGATTGTTAAATGTATGACTATCGGTCGTATTATAGCTATTTATCAATATAAATAAAATATCTTTTCTAATTTTTTAGTCTTTCAAACATTTATAACGAATTACATTTAAGTGATATGTAGACCTCTTTCCACTTAAGAAAATCACTTAAATTGGTCGCAAAACACCACCATAATTGCACGCAGGGCCTAGCAGTAGGCAATGAACGATAGCCAATTGTAAACACCAATAGCCGCGTAGCGGCCATTATAGCCCGCGCAGCGGCCCATACAGCCGTTTGCAGGGCCTAGCTAACTGCTAGTGTGTTTTTAAATTTTCGAAGAAAGCAAACACACAGCGAACAATCAGGCTACGTAAGACATCGTATATTGGTCATATAATGAGAGGAGACAAATATACCCTACTTCAGTTGGTTGTCGAAAGGAAGATTGAGGGCCGCAGAGGAGTCGGAAGAAAACAGCTGTCCAGGCTTAGAAACATTCGAGAATGGACAGCGATAAGAAGAGTCGAGGAACTGCTGCGAGCTACGTAAGATAAAGATAGTTTCTCTCGGGTGGTCGCCAATTTCGGCGTCGCGTCGGGGGGAAACGACAGAAAACTTAAATAAGAAGAAACATTTTGTAGATTGTCAGAATCACAGTGTGATTGAATATTAATGTATTAGTATACATATGTCAATTACTGTCAGTTGGTCTTTACCTTCATAAAGACAAGATAATATAATTATGTATAATATTGTCATGGGTCATGGCGGTGGGAGACAAAGGAAGGACCCAAATTCAATTAAAGTTTTATTTTTCTCCAAAATCACTGGACACAAACTTAGCTTAGCAAATTAAGAGACTATGAATAAAGATAAAAAAAACCAGTGGCCCCAAACGACTGGCACAGCGCAGAACAGAGAGAGGTGGAAGTGAGCTGTCCAAACGATAGGCCCCCGATCTAATTAGGATACAAAGGATGAAAAAGAAGAAGTATTGAATTTATTAGCGGAGAAATTTTATAAATACGACATTGAATTTTTTTTCTACAACCTTTCTTTAATTAATTTTAATACAAGTATAAAATAAAATAATACTCAAAGTTAAAATTAGAAGAAACCAATTAACAAATCAATTAAAAAGAAAAGTCTTTGAATCGTGCATATTGCTAGTGATGACGGATTACAATAGTTATAATATTTAAGAAACATAAAATCATATTCCCGCGAGATCAGTTACGTGAATAAATATTTATTTTTCAAAATAATGAATCTTTGTTCTTAATCCGTTTGAAATTCGGCATATAATGCTTGATAACATATTTTATTCAAGGCGAGAATACAATGTTTAAAAATAAGTTATATTAAAAACATGTATTTCAAGGCGTTGTGCACCGAAAATTTATAACATTTTTCATTTCACTCGACAATCCCGCGAACTTGAGAGATATCCAAAAGTTGATGAGCTTGAAATGTGAAATATAATATTCATTATTCATAATATTTTGAGTGTATTTAAGTTTTTCAAGAAGAGGTACTATTACTAGATTTTTGTCCCCAGGGAATCTTCTTTTTAATCAAGGTATATCATTGAAGTCTAATAGAGACGAAAATCGTGCATGCTGTCAGTGATGACGTGTTGAGTGAGGACGATGGCCGTTGCAAAGAAAAGTCTAGAAAAGCTCAAATGCACACAACTATCCATGGAGAGATCCATACTTGGCGTAAGCCTAAGAGATTAGAAATGATGAGATTAGGCGTAATTAGCGTAGCGAAGCTAAAAGGAAAATGGGTAGGGTATGTTGCAAGGCAAGATGCTACAAGATGGGCTGGGAAGAGGCCTATATCCAGCAGTGGAGAGATGAAGGCTGAAGAAGAAGAAGTTTGTATTCGTAAATACATTGTGTTATTAGACGTTCACTATATTATGTATAATAAGTCGAACTGGAAATTCATAATTTATTCACCGTACACTGGGATGCCTCAAGACGCTCTGGATAAAATATGTATAGCAGGAATATTTAGGTGAGCGATAATGAACACCACTTTGATACATGTACGTTGTTTGCTGAAGAAAATTTATAAAATAAATTTTATATAACATTACAAAGAAAAGAGAAGAAAAATTCTCATCACTAATTATGAAAAAATAAACACAGGGCGTTCTGGAAACTGTGTAACTTTTGGAGTAGTTGTCACTTTCCACATTTAAAAATAACAATTTCATTGTCTGTCTGTCCCGTAAGTCTGTAACTTTATGGAATTCATGTCTAAAAAACGAAATTACACCGCTGGAGAGAAACTCGAACTTCGAACGCGCAGAGGGCATCGCTGGGACTAGAAGACGTAGCCACCACCGCTTCTTCGTGGCCCGTCAAAAATATACTACATATTGTAAAAGCAGGGCGAAGCTAAGACGCGAACCATTAATTTACCCCTTCCCCGTGATTTTTAACGGGTGTATGGCTGGTACATTATATTATTATTTATTTACCTTGACTGGATAAATCTATGTGTATAAATAAAGTTATTCAACTCATCTTATACTATATATCCTTTCTTAAATTATAATATTTGTATGTAACTAATAATAGTGCATAAGTTTTATAATTTTTGTTTCTGTTTTTATTTTTGTATTTGTATTTCTTTATCAAAGTTAACGTTAACCTTGTCGAAATAAATTAACAAACTTACTAACCATCACGTTGTTCCAGAAGGGTAGGCAGAGAGGATAAAATGCCACACCTTTCTGTCTTGGCACACCACCTTTACTTCGTCCACTTTTAAAGTTTCCTACAGAGTTATCCTCCAACATTTGATTTTTATGCCAGGTCTTCCGCGGATGCCTTCTGTTTCTGCCGCCTTCAACACGTGCCAAAATAAAATTTGTTTTATAATTTAAAAATAATCACCACCTATGAATACAGTCAAACCATCTTGGCATCATCTTCTTACAATTACCGATAAATCTAGGTGTGCAATAAATTCTGTCATTCAGCAAGTAATGTTAAAACAACACATTTTGGAGTTTTTGTTACTTGTATACCTACTTCTTTAAAACTTGTAAAATAATAACACTAAGAATATTCCCTCTGTGCTTTCACAAACGCCATTAAACGAGAAGGCCAATCATTCACGGACAGCACGCGCGATGTCCACTGGGAAATTGGCCACTGCATTCATCGAAGTCTGCTTAAAACTTTCCAAGTTTGGATGTCATCGACTTCAGTCCACGTCCTCCAATACTGGCCATAGTGCGTAAAGCGAAGAAGTAAACCTGGGTTTATATTACTGCCTGATGTTTCTATTGGGTCAATCCATTCTAAGTGGTCCAGAAAAAATTGGCTGCTTAGACATCTCAGAAAAAACTTGGTAGTTAAAAATATATATTTTTTAAAATTTATTGTAGTCGGTTCAAAAATGGCGTCCATTTTTGTTTCAGGCATCAATATTTTTCTAAATTACACAGCACTGGGTTAAACTAGGTTAGTTAAATAAACTGAATTATGTTCAATACATTCAGGTCTACAAATCGAAGCCCTATTAACTTACCCAATAGAGATTCAACTCCAAGGAGCTATAAAAAATGTGAATTCGGGCAAAAAATGCTTGATTTCCATACTCCTATATACAAAAACACAGAAAAAATGAGGCTGAAAAAAATTCCTTCTTTGAGAAATTATCCTATGAAATCAAGATATATTATTATAGATATCTGATATATTATAGATGTCTTCGTCTCTATGAGACATTTATAATATATTTTGACTAATAATGTCCCCTGGGAATAAGATCCTGTATTTAAAAGTTCCTGAAAAATTTGAACATACTCAAAACATTCTGAATATCCTACGAAAATTGAAAATCGTTTGTTTGCTTTCAATAACTTTGGCTACAAAGAGTGCATGAACAAAAACATATTAGGTCCTTACATATGAAATTGACGTTTAGTATGGGAGGAACATAAAGCCGATTTTTTTTTATTATAATATATTTATTTAATCAAAGTATGTACCATTGCTATCTATGCACTTTTGCCATCTCATAGGTAGTTCATCGATCCCTTTACTAAAAAAACCATTCGGACGGGAATCAAAAAAATATTTGAAGGCG
>JADDOH010013312.1:0-47007 GCA_016648135.1 Agrypnia vestita | reverse complement strand
TTATGGCTACACTACCTGTTAGTGTAGCGACAGCGGAAAGATCTTTCTCTACGTTGCGAAGAATCAAATCGTGGCTAAGAGCTTCAATGGTTGAAGAACGTCTACCCGGACTGCCACTTCTCCACGTCCACGGAGTAGATGAAGTGATTACGCGTTTCGGGAGAAGACGTAAAAGAAAAATTGATTTTGTTATTTAAATATAAGTAGGTATTTTTAAGTACAATAGGTACATACATTTATTAATAAAATACCTACGTTTTACTTGTATGTATCTATTATTATCAATATTAAATTATAACTTCTTGTGACTTGACCACGACTATGTGACCCCCCCCCCCGGCGCCAAAGCTGGATCCGCCCTTGGCCGACATCCCGTTTCCCCTCGATTTTGTCCTTAATTAACATGATTATGTAACAAACACTAGAATAAAACGTGCTCAGTGTAAAACTAGGCATATTGTTGAGCTTCCCTGGCGAGGATATGCAGCTCGGCCGACATCCTGGTGCCCTGGCAGCACGCGGACCGCAGAAAGCGGTTGCACCAGCCCCACAACCGGTTCCGATCGTGCCAAAACATTATTCAAGCGGTGCCGATATCGGCAGGCGCTGCCCACCTTGGGTATTTCATAAATTCGTCTAACTTTTGCATGATTCAGACTATCTCCTAAACTATCTCTCTTCCTCTCCTAAATCCTATCCTTCCCATAGACTTTCCCTGTGTGTGAAGATTCCCTCCACCTTATCTCTCCCATGATCCCTACCCTTAATGCACTCAACACACCGCTGCACACCGATCGTCTCGCCTCGGTGTGCCACCGGATGTGCGGCGGGGTGGCCGGTGAGTCTGATGACGTGCAGCATCTTTCTCACTCTAAACAAAGTCATATGCACAGCTTCGCCTTCTAACTGAAGTCTCGCAGCGAAGTCAGAATGGCGAGGGAATCCTCGATCACGAGGCCCGGCTACAACAACAGGTATGTCGCTGTTTATATCGGGCTTACAGGTGTATTTTAGAGGTAAAGAACTTTAAAACATGGTCATGGCCATGATATTGACTTTTTTGTAAGATAATTTAATGCCATTATTGTTTGTACGATGACGAACGTCTCGTCACCATCGCACGCGGGTCGGATATTAGAAAGAAAGATTTTCCTTTCCAATCGCCGCCGATTAATGATTGACAATAAATGACACCCGAGATACACTGGGCCAAAGCTAACTATGACACAGTGGACAAATTGTACTTGCGGTTTCCTGGTAAGCCGGGTGCCGCTTCAATCGAGATTCTCCTGGCTTCGTCGAATCCAGAACAGTTGGTGTGTGTCTTCCGGAAAGCTAAATTGAACTGATGTTGAACACACACGAAGAGGAATGTCGGTTCTCATCGAAAAACGACACCTGACACGCATTTCAACTGTCACTGCGCGGATTTTTAAAAATTCGAATCCTGGCCAGCGATTGGCGCAGAACACATAGAGCGCCAGCCCAATCACTCAAATCTTGGCGCGGCCCGCGCGCGGCGATTACGAAACATTGTTTTACGATACCATGATTTTCGAAATAAATTTGCAAGCGTTGTTCGGGCGTACCTAAGTCTAGTCATGGTGAAATGGCAAATCAAACTGAGCATAAATCAGTGTCAAATTGACTGTCACTGGAAAAAGTATTGCCAATTCGAAAAACAATAAAAATACACAACTAATATTATTTGGGAGTTCGGATGATGGTGTGTGTGTGTGGTGTATTTGAAGAGGCTGCTTTTTTAGGGTCACCACCCGTCCTGCGGCGGGAATTCTCCAAAGTCGTGAAATGCTTGATGATTTTATTCGCTCTATAAAATAATTATACTTAAGTTCGATTACAAAGACAATCATAGATACTCGATGGCCTAGGGCCTCCGGCCTACGCCGGGGGTCGCTGTGAGACTGACATGCCCGTATGAGGCGTTGGCTAGTTTATGTACGTTTTGCGAACAAAGAACTTTCTTGAAGTCTAGCTATGTGTATGGATTGCTGACGGTGCGATGACCTGTAGAGACTCGTGTACCCTGCTGTGCCTCGATTTGGTTACGCGGCATTCTTGCCACGTTTGTTTGTGTGTGTGTGTGGCCTAGATTGGTGGTTAAGTATTTATGGTATGTATCACGCCATACACTAATGGTATCAAATTATCTTTCCTATTAAATCAAAACCACGATTTTGATGTTTTTTATTTTATTTTAAAGTTCTACACCTCTGCAAAAAAACACCCCTTAGTAGCAAAAAACTTTGTAGAGTCTTCTTCATTCGATTTTGAATAGAAAATATAATTTACACTTTGGGCGTAATGTCAACAGTTAAGAAGGTAAGCCACATGAAAGTTTGCATTTAGACGTGAAAGTTTGCATTTAATGTTAGACTAGACTATAGTGAAAGTAATTTATACCGAATATTAAAAATTGATTGGCTTTGATACGAGTCAAATAAAATTTAAGAAAAGTTTCGCAGGTCTTGGAATGAAAGAGCGATCGGTTGTGAGGTCAATGTTTATTCCTCCAAAAACCAGTGAAAGCAAAATTTGATGTTGAACATTTTCGACTCATAATCAAAGCAGTAATTTAGTCCTGCGAAGTTGTTAATGTTTTCCTAATAACCCTGTATATGACAATGCCCCCACTTTCAAACGTGAGAATTAAATTGTCTATTAAAGGTGGGTAAGCGTTAATCTTCTCATTCTGTTATTCAAATATATGATATGTAATTAACACCTTTATTAACAATAAATCAAACAATTAATAACTCCACTAAAAAGTTATTTATTTATTTATTTATTTATTTTGTTTTAGGGAAAATTAACAGCAAAACAACAATCTTAAAAATATGAAATAATGGTTTTTACAATTATGCCAATTATAAATTTTCCACAGAATATAAAAATTAACTTTAACTTACTTTAATAACGAGTGGAGAGGGTGGAGGGGAATGTGGGACGGGAGTAGAAGGGAAGATATAATGTACAAATTAGTTTGGGTGCGGTAGTGTAGATATTGTTTGTTTTATGTTTCTTATTGTTGCGTTGTAAATGTCAATGTGGTGATAGTTTGTGTTAAATGAATTTGTGGATCTGTACATAAAGGAGTTTTGTTTTGAGTTGGTCTTACAAAAGGGGAGATGAAAAGTAGGTGAATGTCTGTTATTGCGAGTTGGGATGTGGAAAGATATTCGTTGAAGAAGTTCCGGACTATCAACTAGATTGTGTGTTATTTTGAATAGCATCACCGCGTCAGCTATGTTTCTTCGACGAGTTAGGGTCTGCATGTTAAAAAACTTCGCAGAGTCTTCATTGCTTATATGAGATCTAAATGAACGGAGGTCTAGGTATCTTAGGAATCTGTTTTGGACGCTTTCAATTCTATTTTCGTGTACTGCATAACCTGGATTCCACACCTGAGATGCATATTCTAAAATACTACGAACGTATGAGAAATAAAGTGTCTTGAGGGTACTGATATTTTTGAAATGTTTACATGTGCGTATGACAAAACCAAGCATAGATGATGCGTTGGTGACTATGTAATCGATCTGTTTGTTAAAATTTAATTTACTGTCAAGTATCACCCCAAGGTCTTTGCTTTCGGATTTGGTAGATAATGTTATATTGTTAATTGAATATTCATTAGAGAATACCTTTTTATTTCTTGTAAAGCGTACAACGAAGCATTTAGAAACACTTATTTCCAGGCTGCGGGCATTGCAATACGTGTTCAGACGATGTAGGTCATCTTGCAGCCTTATATATTTTTAAAAAAACCTTCATGGATATGTCGAATATCTCTCCTCGACCTTAGTATAATTTATCAGTAAATAATTCAAATACGCAAAATAACTTTTTAAAAAGTATTTATGTGTTTGGTAGTTGATTAAATTTAAGTCTTTATCTAGACCATTCAATCTTGAGATGATTATAAAATAGATATTTAAATTATTTTTATTACGCCTTATATACAATGTCTTTATATTATCGCTTCAATATTATCAATGATGGATTCGTTTTGTCAAATAGATACATCTCCTGATCGTATCGTGTAGGTTGTTTGATCAATTACCGATCAATTTATTTATTTGGTTACCCGACGGGAAGACATAAACCATGATGAGAAAAAAATTCAAAAAAAATAGTTATATGTATCCCACAAGTAAAGAAAGACAATGATACTTTTAGATAAATAAGACAGTGATAATTTTATAGAGTTTTTTAATTTAACATTAATATAGCAAGTTTACTTAATAGACAAATTTATATAAAAATCAATGATATTAATAATTGTAATAAATACAGTTTTGTGTGTTTGTCTTTTTTCTATTTGGTATACTTATTTTCTTTGCGTTTCTTGTATTATGTCTATGTATTTCTGTGTTATATTCGATCTTATTTTTATTATGGGAAACACGTTGGCTTTTCGATCATTCCAGGCATCATTTTTTTCTCTCCATCATCCTCCAGGCAGCATTAGTATACTAGTGATGCCGTAATCAGCTATAACTATAAGCTGGAAGCTGTAATTAGCTACAACTTAATTAACACTCTGTAATTAGCTACAACTTTAGAGGAACTTAACGTTCCTCAAAAGTTGTAGCTAATTACAGAGTGTTGGAGTACGTCCCAGAAAGTCATAGAATATATGAAAAATTGCGATCGTCTTGTTGCACTAGCTAGGCTCTGACAATGCCCAATTATGTCTGTTACTATTTACTTACTTACTTACTTACTTACCATCACGCCGTTTCCCCGAGGGGGTAGGCAGAGAGGATAGAGCGCCATACTCTTCTGTCCTGACATACAACTTTCGCTTCGTCTACATTCATACATCTTCGCATGCAAGCTCGACGGTTGTTCAGACTTCTAACAGGACCATCTTCCAGTATCTGGTTAATCTGGTCATGCCACGTCTTCCGTGGTCGCCCTCTTTTTCTGGCGCCGTCAACACTTGCATCACATATCTTTCTTACCATTCTTTCCTCATTCATTCGCTCAACATGCCCAAACCACCTGAGCGACCCTATTTTTATTCTCTGTATTATGCTACGATCAGCTTTACATTCATTCCTAATATCTTCATTCTTTACTCTATCATACATGGATTTACCACACATACGTCTAAGGGACCTCATCTCCACTGCATTCAATCTACTTTCGTTCCTCTTCTGCCAGCTCCAGGCTTCACTTCCATACATTAGTGTCGGTACCAGAACTCCATTATGTACCGCCAGTTTTGCCTCGGTAGACATATTTCTATTAGAAATTATTGCATTCAAAGCACCGTTCACCATATTCCCGGCAGTCACTCTCCTCTCTATATCTTTCTCAACATTCCCTCTTCTATCGAACATACTTCCCAAGTACACAAACTCATTAAAAATATCTATTGAATTCAATTGCAAGGCAATATTCTACAAGATGGACTCCCAGAGTTCTGAAATGGAAACCTTGGGAATGTAAAAGAGGGAATATAACTAGCAATGTGGAGTCGGATTTTGCAAAACTCTTAATAGAATTTGACCATACATTTAAAATTAACACAGGTTTAAAATGTTTACATATTACTTAGTTATAAGATCCCACAAATAAATAATTTAGAAATACGTGAAATAAGGAAAAATGTCAATATTAATTCAAATATCACTCAGATTAAATTTATGCACAACCCACTGTTGAATATTTTCCACTTAAGATTCCATCCCCTTCAGATGAAATTCCTAATAATTAACACCTCCAACCACCCCTCATCCTCCTCTTCACCGTAACACACAACAATCCTGAAGAAGAGAACATTGTTCTCGAAACATAGATTGTATAACTAATAAAGTAGTGAAAACAAAGTGATTTGAGTTTAATTTTAATAAAAGAGGCGTCGGAAGACCTCAAAAGGGATGGACCGACGATATAGCCGCTGTGGGGGGAAGAAATGGCTGCAACTAGCAAATAACAAGGAAAAGTATGGAAGAGGCCTTTATCCAGCAGTGGAGAAGTGAAGGCGGACGAAAAAAGGAATAAGATTGAATTCAAAAGGTTATTATACAGGGTGTACCAGAGCTAGCAGCAGAAACTTGGCAGGTAGATTCCTGTCTATGTTATAAGTCTAAAATGTTCAAGCAACCATGACCTAATATCAATAGTTATGGAGATATTTAATATCAAAGTTTGCATTTTTTTTTCAATATTTCTGACTTATTTTTTGCGAAAAGTTGAACTATCATTACAATAACTTATATAGATTACGAAAAATTCATTTGCTTCTATACAACTTAAATAAAATGATAAGTACCTTGTAAATAATGCCTTTTTTCAATTTTTCCAAGGGTTTTATCATTTTAATCGACTTGTATTAAAGCGAATGAATTTTTAATAATCGACATAAGATACTGTAATGATAGTTCAACTTTTTGCAAAAAATAAGTAAGAAATATTGAAAAAAAATGCAGACTTTGATATTGCATATCTCCATAACAATTGATATTAGGCCATGGTTGCTGCAACATTTTCTACTCATGACATAGTCAGGAATCTACCTGCCAAGTTTCTGCTGCTAGCTCTGGTACACACTGTATATAAGTCTGAGCTTATACGCGGGATGAGGGAGGACTTCGCATTATTGCTGTGTCAAGTTGAAGGGGAAAAGAGGCAGCTCTGTCTGATAGATCCGAATGGGATAAATGGTTGACCACATCTGCAGAAATAAATATTACCTGCGTCACGTTATGTCTCCCAGGTATATTGATACTGCACTGTTTCAATACACCTGGTGTGTGTGAGTCCACCGAGCCTACACCGGCTGAAGGTCAGGCTGCTCAATCGCTCGCGGTGTCCATTTACCATTCTGTCAATTTCGTTATCCATCAGACGTTATGTTTCATCTCCGTTGCCCCAGGGTCCGTGTGTCCATACCGCACACGGTACATTTTTTTATTTATTTAAAATATAATAGAAACCTAAAAGGTTTAAGCCATGTATTCACTAGGGGACGTCCCTCAACAGCACGCGCGGCATAGAATCTACGTGACGTTGCAACGTCGTGCATTGTTCCGCGACGTCGCGCACAACATAGCGCGGCATTTCTACGTGCCGTGGCAACGTTGCCACGCGCACGGTACCCGAACGAGCTCACTGCAACATTACGCGGAGCGTCAGTACCACGCGGTATGTTTACAAGTGAATACGCGTGCGCTGTATCTGTCAAGATGACAATGTTGTGAAATGAAATTGTTCTTGAACTCATCGAGCTGTATCGATCGAAGATTGCATAGAATATCCGTCCTTCTTTCTCTTTGCAGTAAATAATTTCGCATCCACCACCTTTTTCTCCCCTTACGTTTCGATAAACTCGTTAACATAAATGGATACGCGGCTGTCATCATAACCTCATAGGGCGACATTTCCGCGACGTGTGGAAAGCAATAATTATTTGCAAGAAGGACCTTGTTTTTAATAATATTCAATTTACTACAGTAAAACCTCGTTAATGTGAAATTGCGACCCAAAAAACATTTCGAATTGCGCGGAACCCCGTTTTCGCTAAATAACGAAGTGTAAATAGATACCGCAGCTGTTATTATAACCTCACCGGGTGACATTTCCGCGACAAGATATGTGAGTCCCGGTGTGTACACGTCAAATGACCGCGTCATTGTCCCCGAAACATGAACGCAGATGTTCATGCGACATGCCGCGCGGAATGCTGCGCTATTTGTCCCCTAGTAAATACATGGATTTATGGAAAACATTTTTACATGATTCAATATGATAATAATATAGTTTAGATTTGCAATGTCACTTTTTTATAGTTGGCCGAGCTTTAGCATTTTTGTCACATCTGTTTTGAATTTGTCAGTGGTCAGTTGTTTGGTCTGTTGTGGCAGGTCGTTGTATAGTTTTAATCCGTTGCAAATTAGTCGGGATTGTCCTGTTTTTGTTTTGGCGTGTGTTATGTGATAGTTTTGAGCCATTCTAGTGTTGTGTTGGTGTTTTTCGTGAGTTTTGTGCAATTTTATGCCTTCATCTTGTATTTCGCCAATTGCTAGTCTGTGAATGATTTTAAGTGTTTCGATTTTTGTAATGCTTTCGATGTTTAATTGTTGTGTTATACGATATACAGTTTCAGTTGGCGTCCGGTATTTCAGATCGTATACCATTTTTAGTATTTTGTTTTGCTGTCGTTGGAGTCTGTTTAGGTTAGTTTTGTTTCCGGTGCCCCAGTAGGGTATCAAATATCCTATTCTACTCTTGACGTATGCCTGGTACATCAGAATTTTTACGGTCTTCGGTGTGATTTCGTATATTTTGTGGAATAGGCTGGTCAGTTAAGTCAGTGAGTCAATTACTTTGTCTATTTGAATGAATTGAATGATTTACGGATGAGTTAGCTACTAACCTAACAGTCTGCCAAACGAAGGGATAAAACCATAGTTTAAAAAATAGGTGAAAGTCTCTTGAAGACAATGGACTTCCTGTGACTATGTTGCCCGGCGACCTCAACCCTGATGATGGACCCTACAATGGGATCCTTCAACCAAAGAGGTCGTACGCATACAGCAGAAAATATTGTCACGGTTCGTAGCTACGGAAGGCAAATGAAAACACTGGAAATTAATTATCGATTTATTAATTATTTTAACAAATTCACAAAGTCACTGGATACGATATTTATTATAATTTATTATTATTATTTTTTTTTTTTTCATATAATACTGGGTACCGTTTCACAAATTCTATTAATTGCTCATCCGACATTCTAAACAAAAATTAACAAAAAATATCTATAAACCAAGAATGTTCTTGAAAGAATGACGCGTGGTGTCGGGTGTTAACAGGGAACACACTACGTGCGATGCGTCGGGTGGCGTGTGTGCCCCCTCTCCCGGCAACACGCCGACCTGAATCGACTGGATGATACCGCGTGGGGTTGCGTTTCATCACATGAAGTGTTGTCTATTTGTATCTGACCATATTAAATATATGAGATTGGTAAGTACTGACATGCTTGGCGTGGCGTGGCGTGGCGTATGTTTCAGCCTTTATAAACACGTCACTCACATTAAATTAACAACCACGTCACACACAAGCAAGAGCAGCAGAAACAGCTGAAGACCATGTCGTTCGAAAATTTGTTTTAAGCTTCATTTAAAATAGCGTGTTTAATATTTGGATACCGCTTGGGTCATGTTAAATATAAGTCCGGCGCAGCACTATATTCTACATTATATTTCCATCGCGTCAAATCCGCAAAGCAAATGGATCGACCGATCATCCGCGTAGTGTATTTGATAAGCGCATATTATTAATATATATCTAATATTAAAACTACGAGTGTTTTATGTCCAACCACAAAGTTAACGCTATGAGCAATAAAAATACATTTGAGCATATTCATCGGAATTCGAAATTTGTTTAATTTTATTAATTACTTTTACCATTACTGCAAACTGATAACGATGGCCACATTAACTAGTTTTCTGGTATTACTTTTAGCGCTGTGTCGTCATCTGGCGGTTTACCAGTCTTGCTTTTCAAGCGAATTCCATTAACTGCACCTCGAAGAAGGCTGTGCAATTTCTATTTAAGTTTTTTCCCCACTAAATGATAAATAATATCTAAAGCTCTGGCTTACCTATAAATGAATAATCATAAAGTTAGCTTTTATACCCGTGTTTACCTATAAGGAAGGAATTAGGTTGCGGACAATAAAAAAAGTGAGGCCTATAGTCGGCAGTGACTTGCAGCGCATACAAGCAAAAAAGCTGTGCATTAGTACCTAATGACCCTGGGAAACAAATATTAATTAAGTAATCCTTATATTAAGAAAAAGTCGATTTAAAATTCTAGCTGAAATTCGTCTTATGGCTAGATGTTTTATTTCCGACATTTCTGTATTTAACTTCATGTCAACTTATATTCTATCTCACTTGTTTGCGCCTATTAAATTTGTTTCGTATATCTAGTCAAATCGAGAAAAAACTCGTCCTGAACTCGTCCTGAAACCGTATAATATTATATTAATTCATCTTTTTGTATGCGAGTTTTTTATAGTACTCAAGTAAATTTTCAATTCAAAAGTGAGGTGAGAACTGCGCGCACGCCACTTGCAGAGATGACTTTGTTACTAATTCAATATTAATCAATTGTAGCGCGCTCTAACCTTTTTGTGTGAATGCGTCTCTTTTCTATGGTGAATTCCAACTGTCAAATCATATGTTAAATAGGTACGTTTGTTCTCGTCTCTTGTTATGTGAATTACTGAGTTTATTAATTACAATTAACAGTATAAATTTAATGTGCTTCTGTTTACATTAATAAATGTATGATGATTTGTAAAGAAAGTTCGTTAAATGAGGTTTTGAACATTTTAATAATAATAATAATAATTGGATAACTTATATAGCGCCGTTTTCGTGAATACTCACCTCAAAGGCGCTTTACACAGAAAAATTATTGTCTTACAAAACAACTTACTGCTAGAAAAGAAAAAACTTATTTACTATTACTTATTCACTAGGTGACACACAAGAAATGGAATTAAAATTGAGTACTGTAATAGTTAGGAGTGCCTGAAAGAATTAACTGTTTTCGCGGAGTGCACAATAGGAGTGGAAAACATTAGCTAGCGTTGTTGTGGTCAGATTCTATAGGTTTTTATAGGATTGTCTAAATAAATGCGTCTTAAGTTGTTTTTTGAACTGTGGTAAGCTGTCTGTTTGTCTCAGTTTATTAGGTAGTTTGTTCCATAACTTTGGTCCAGCCACCGCGAAAGCACGATCACCGAAATTAGTTTTGTGAACGCGATTTTATACGCAATATGAATATTTTTATTTACGACATTGTCATTGATGATATATATGGTTTTTTTTACAGCATAACCTAAGTTTATACCTACTGCACACCACTGATAGTTGGTAACAAACAAACTGACGACTGAGATTGTAAAACATTTTAAAGAGAAGCCCGAGGGAGCTCTCATGCACCTTACGGGGCAGCACTAGTGAGGGGTAGAATATTTTTATGTTACTATACATATATTTATTTTGCAATTTATTTCTTCACAAATTTTTGGCTTACGTTGCATATTAATGTGAAAGTGATAATTTTTACCACTTTCACGGTAATATGTCCAACAGTGCTACTATCTAGTGACATGCACAATATAAAAATGTGGAAATGAAAGTGAAAAAGTAATATAAACAACAGAAATGTTCTGGAAAAGATATTTATTTTGAAAAATGTTCTTAATAGAAACGCATAAAGAATTAAAATATAAATAATTTTAAAAACTATGAGTGCTCTAATTCTTAAAAGCTAAACAGATAATGTAAGAATTTACGAGTTTTTGTGAGTATTATGAATATTAAAAATGTATTTGTTTTAAGTCAAATAAAATTATTAAAATTTGCAGAAATTTTAAAAATATTTTTCGCAAGGTTTTTGTCTTTTTATTTGACTTGTATTATACCATATATAATACAAGTTATATATTATAATTATAAATAGAATTATAATATAATATAATTATAAGTTACAGTAGTGATACTCTCACATTTTACAGCAAATAAATCAGAAATATTGAAAAAAAAACTTTGATATCGCTTATCTCTGTAACCGTCGACATTTCACCCAATACAATAACCTACTGTGAAGATACCGAAATAGCAATAATGCTGTTTTCAGAATGCGGCCGATTATTTCTGTTTGACTCCGCACCACCTCGTACACAAACCATTGTGTTTTGCTTTGGTCTTTTCAAGATTTCGTACTGACGAATCAACGCCTACGTTACGCCTCTGCAATATCCCTCAACAAGTATTTTACGATTAATTGTGGCATTAATTAATCTTGCAATGGTGGCACACATTTTTGTTTACACTTCTGATATAAAATAGTAATTAATATCAACAGCTCCGTAAACGCACGTACACTGCATGGTTAGATATAGAGGAATGACAACCGACAGCGGAGGGGTCAAGTCTTCATGCGGGAGAGGTCAAATGATGCTGAGCGACGGCCGCTTTATCTGATTTCAGCGCACAATCTCTCGGCAATTGCACTGGAGGTCGTTTCTAAAAAATAATGACATCTGTTGTCAGATAGACAAGATGGGAACGTGAGCGATTAAAGGGCGCGCTTTTATCAACAGAGACGGATTAAGTATTCGGAGATATCTTTCCCTAGTGAGCGTGGGGCCACGTCGGACCTGTGCGACAGACAATGACAGGGGCCAGAGTGCCACTGTCGGATATATGCGACAGGCACAAAATTAATTATTTCTCGACGGCCGCGTATCGAACTTGAAAAACGTGATTTTTTCCCAGTAGAGAAATCCCGTGGTGACCTGTCGTTCCATTTTCAACTCAAAAACATCACGGTTTATATTTTAAATCAACAATCAAAACAGAAGTTTTTCTGCCGTCAAAATCGTATAGAGTAGTTGTAGATGGCGCCTCGAACGCGTGTTGCGCAATCGAAATTCAAATATTCCGTCATTCAAGGTCACGCACAAAGTGCGCGGAAAATACAATTTATTTTTTTCGGTTTTCGATTTATTTGCACACGTATACACAAATATATACGATATGTTTTGCGATATTTGTCAGTTTTTCTTGGTTTATGATTCAATTGAATACTAACAGTGATTTATTAACAAAAATACACACAATTTTGTTGCATTTATTTGAAATATGTGTTTGTGTGAAAGTGTATCATATTTATGTGTTATGAGTGCGATGTCCCGTCGTGTGCCGTGCCGTGCAACAAAATATACCACACATAAGAAGATTACTAGGTTAGCATCAAATAATAATAGTAGTATTGTCTCTAATAAACAAATAAAAATAAATAATTATTTTTCGTATAATGTTGCGCTGGCAACATTATCGGAATTGAAAAAACATTTTTATTTACTTAAACGATAAAAAAATCATTGCATTACGACAATTACGATAAAATAAAATGAATGTGTATGTGTTTTTTTTTATATACGCATGTTCTCATGGTTTTTTCGTAAAAAGAAAAATTACAAAAAATTCAGAAACTCTTTGGCCTTGGTGATTTACTTTTATCTATGTTTTTTTGCCCTCAACAAGCTAGACAGCCTGTCCGCTCAAAATATCATTTTTGATGTCACATGTAGACTGTTGTAAAGCTACTGATAAACATTGAACTATTGTTACTTAGCAGCATGTGTGTGCGCACATTGCTAGTAGTGAGCATGCTCATTTGATTTGCTGGTGGAAGGAGTATCTTTTGAGCATGTGTGAACAGGCTTGCTTATGAGAATGCTAATGTCATTCGCGGCTAGTATCGATTATCGATGCGATCTTCTCAGTCCGCGACAGATGAAACAAAAATGGCGCGTTGGGGTGATGACATAACATTACTTTTCGTAACTTATTATAGGAATCACGAAAGTGTATGGAATACTCGGTCACCGCTATGTAAAAATAATATGGCAGGAAATAATGTTTATGAAACTTTATTAAAAGTCATGAATGATTCAAATCTTACAATAAAAATTATAAAAATTAAAATAAAAAATGTGCGAATGGAAACTCGGGAACTGTTTTGATTTATTAGTTCATTTGAATTTCTTATTTCAGTTTGCAAAGTTTCCATTTTGAACAAGAGCGTCTCTATTCTATGACAAGAGCATGCCAGTAATAAGCACGTGTGTTTGATTGTTAGCTTTGAGCATGCTCATTAATTGCTCGTTATTAGCATGCTCGTTAATTGCTCGTTATTAAAAAGTGTGTACAGTTGTTAGAGTATGTTAGTTTTGAGCATGCCAATGAGCATGTTCAAAAATAAGCCTGTGTATCAGTACCTAAACAGTATTTATGCTTCAGAATATTTTGAGTTTGTTCAAATCTTTCAGAACAGTGCTGGATTTATGTCACAGAGACATTATTAATCAATTAGTGTATATTATAGATATCTCACAGAGACGAAACTGTATTAATTATGGGAAAGTAGGTATAGAAGTCATTTGGGTGTACACAGGACTTATGACCTGTCTTTTTATGGTTGGCTTAAGTGATCACTTTACACAATTGTAACATTCGCCATTTCCACCCATGATAGAATATACCATGCTTATTCATTTTTTGGAAGTTGTATATATGTTCAAATTGCGTGGAAAGCTTTCATATATGAGTTGTAAGCGCCTTTTCCATGCGGCCTGTACAAAGCCATTTTCATTCCCCTAAATCCCCACAGATGTCGCTAATGAGAAAATCTACATTGATTTTTTTACGGAATTTTGGGAGCAATATACTTTATTGTGTGTAATGAAATTCATCCGAATACTTGCATTACACTAGGATCAGACAGGTCATAAGTCCTGTGTACACCCAAATGACTTCTATACCTACTTTCCCATAATTAATACAGTTTCGTCTCTGTGAGATATCTATAATATACACTAATTAAGTATTTATGCTATCTGCTGATAAATCTATTTATATTTAAAATCTGTGTATGTTTTATAAATGGTATATTTTAGGCATTCTGGATTGTAAACCGATAAATAACCCGCCTTTGCGGATCGATTTTTCGAGGCTTTTGAGATGTGGCTCTACAGATGCATATTGAAATTTTCCTGAGCGAGATTTATTAAATAAAATGAAAACTTTTTATGCTTTTTATTAAAATTATTAAATTATTAAAATTAAAAGTAGTAAGTGCATCCGTTACTGTATTGCTTATGTCATTAGTATTAATCATTAATCAAAATATACAATTCGCTACGTAACAATGTCCATCACTAACGCTAGCAGATGGCTCAAATAAAAATGTGGTATAATATAATAATGAGGTATTAGAAGCTAAAAGCGTAATTCTCTTTTTAATAATGTCCATCACTTATATTGTACACACTCGCAATTATTAGAAAAAATAATAATTAGTAATCAATAACTTCAGTAATAATATTTAAAAATATTTTTTCAAATAATTTAGAAAAACAAGAAACAAAAGACATTTCAATCTGATATTTTGACAGTTATACATTTATACCACACCCTGAATTATGGAAAGGTTTTTTGAAACATGTTGGTGTAATTAATCAAATAAAAGAAGTAGGTATATACAAATAATACAATCAACATTTTTTTTAAATGTCAATCTACAATGTTGCTGAATCAATTGAAAAAATATCATCATTCATTCTAATCTAAATTTTGACTAAATTTTCGTAAAATTTTGTTATTTACAATTTAAATACCAGCATGTATTTTTTAGTTCAGCCTCATATTTTGACAGCTGGTAGCGATCCCTAAAATTCATTAGAAAATCTGAAAAAAATACTGTGTTTAGACATATAAAAATATGGAAGAAAAAAATAATTCAAATTTCATACACATTTGAAGCACCTACTATTTATATTAGGAATCACAAATTCTTGCAACAAAATTTTTATATCTATGTATGTTCTGAGAACACAGTTACTGGATTTTGTCCACAGATGGATAATTATCAATTAAGATAAATTGTAGAAGTCTCACAGAGACGAAGCTATTTTGTATGGAAAACGAAAAACGAAAAAGAAAACGAAAAAAAAAAAAAAAAAATTATAGGGTGGCCCAGGGCTTGCGACCTGTGAGCTGGCTTAAATAATCACACAAACAAAGAACGTCCACACATTATCAAATTTTTGAAAGTTGGAGGTATGTTCTAAATCAGATCATCTTCTTGCGGTTCCGTTTCCTATCGGAGGCCATCATTCTGGCGATGACGATTTTATTTACCGCCGCACTAAACAACTCAGTCGAGGTACACTTACACCAGTACCTCAACCTACGCAGCCTTGAGACGCGTCTTGTTTCAACGCTTCTTTTACCACTTATTTCCCCCTGTATGATGAGTTGGTTTAGACCATATTTTGATCCTCTCCTAATATGTCTCATAAATCTAAATCAGTGTCTTATTCTATTCTTTCAAATATTTCAAGGGACCATCCTAGAGAAATCAATGGTCCTTCCCATGACATAGAATATATAGATTTCGCAGTTGGTAATGATACCTATATGTTGCGGTAGAATTGGTAAATGTTGTATTGTTTAAAGTGATCACCTAAGCCAGCTCATACAGGTCATAAATCCTAGGCTACTCTATAGAGACTTCCATAGACGTTCCAATACAAATAGATCTCTGTGAGACTTTTATAATATAACTTATCTTAATTAATTAATTATTGTATTATGTATGTACTTAAAATATCGATAAAATAAAAAACAAGAGAGATTGAGACCTTCACCTCATGCGAGACCAGGTCTAGCAATCCTTTCGAGGTCAGTAGACCTCTTTCCATTTAAGATTGACTATCGAATCAGTACGTGTAAGCCGTGCGTACGAGGCACATTGTTTCGTTGTATTGGTGCTTATACCCGTAAACACCAACGCAACGAAACAGTGCGCGTCGTACGCACGGCTTACACATACTCATTCGATCGTCTTTCTTTAATGAAAAGAGGTATACAACGGTTGTTCTTCCATTCGAATCTTTGTAAGCAATTGCATTTTAGCATTCATTGTTGCTGTTTCTGAGAAGCGTACGAATAGTGCACTTGTACAATGAAAAATCCGGCCAATTATAATTAATTCAGCATCACGGTGACGTCCATCGCTATTTCTGGGAAGACCGCTCGCCACGGTTGTGAGCACGCTTCAAATTTAGTCCGAATTAATTTATGTGAAAATTACCAATGGCGGATTTAACGGCACAGCTGACTTCTTCGTGTGTATTTTATTTTGAATTGTATAGTTCTCACATACTAAGTACACCCTAGAAGTGAAAGGACGAACATCAAAAAGGACGAACTTTTTCCATATTAATTTTCTAAAACTAGATAAATCTCGCTGGACGACTTGGCAGTTACGTTGCGGTGAATCATTTAAAAATATATTTAACTTTGTAATACAAACACAATTGGCCCGATTCTGAAAATAACAATGTCTGGATCTTTAAGATCTTTATCCCAACACTTAATAGACGATAATAAAAATTAAAATAAACGAGACATAGCTTTACGTCGGTGTTTGTTTCTGTAAGTTTCTACATGAGATAGACATACATCCGTATTCTGAAAATAACAATGTCTGGATCTTTAAGATGGGAAGATTTGAATACGCGGTAACGCCGAACGCGGTCATGACAAGTTTAGCCATGATATTTCATCTGGACGCTGTGGATGAAGAAATTAATACGTTTGTAAGAAACAATCTTTCTTAAATCATCTTTAATACAGTGTATTTGAGCCGTAGAATTACAAAATCCGCTCTGGACATTTTTAACTTTTATTATCGTCTATTAAGTGTTGGGATAAAGATCTTAAAGATCCAGATATTGTTATTTTCAGAATCGGGCCGAATGTGAGTTATTTATAACTACTATTATTTCGAGAGGAGCAGTCCCTCTCATCATCAGGTATAGTGATAGTACCTGATGATGAGAGGAACTCATATTTATTATGTGACGATTTTATTTAAAATCGCACACAACCTAGTTGGTAGTCCTGATCTTCTTCAAGGCCTATCATTTCATACCCCAAATCGCGACAGCAGACAGTCACCTACTTTTCATCTCCCACTTTGCAAGACCAACTCGAAACAAAACTCCTTCATCTACAGATCCATAAATTCATTTAACTTAATCTTAAACAATGCCGATTGTTTGCTGCTAGGACCTGCGGGCGGCTGTCTGGCCGCTGGGTCATCGAGACGAGACGAGATTCTCGATGACAATACATGAATCGACTCAGTAATTAATCACTTATTTCATCATATTTAAATAATCATAATTTAATATGGGAAATTAGTTAATGACCTCACTAAATTTTTATTGTTTTTGGAAGGCTTTATATTGTGTTTTGTACATTTTTGTCTCTTTTTCCGATTTCATTAAAACTAACGTAATGTTTATTCTGAGTGGATCTGAAACGAAAGGGCAGCAGATCCGGGAAATGATGGGATCCTTTTAATGCTCTAATAAAAGTGCTTAGTAATTTTACACGTTGCTCCAGTGAAACCCCATAAAAGACATTAATTTTTAACACTGGTGTTCAGAAATAGTGGAATAGAAGGTGTGTCGGACGTTATAAATTGACATTGAATTTCAAAGCCTTGATTACCATTTTACCCAAACCTCTGCTATCTTCCTCCTTCCCTTGTATAATGAGTTGTGAGTCTAATATTTATCGTTGCGAAGAATGTCTCCGAAGCATGCAGCTTTCCTTCGTTGATAGTTTTAGTTATCAGTGCGTCTCTTGCTTGTAACTCTACATTGAACTGAATTGAAAAACACTTTTTTTTCCACTATATATTTTATTTAAATGTTAGAATGTTTTCAACATGTTGATATATTATGTTATTGATAGTGAGAGAACAGCTATCCTGGCTTAGAAATATCCGAGAATGGACCGTAACATCTGTATGGAAATGACAAAGTTTTCAACTGCAGGTGGCGGCAGTAAAAATACAACGATGTGGTAGTCTATCATGGGTGGAATTGGTGAACTTTACATTGTCTAAAGTGATCACTTAAACCAGCCGTACGATAGGTCGTAAATCCTATGAACACCCAAAAAGAATTCCATACGTACTTTCCCATATTAAAAAAAAACATAGTTTTGTCTCTATGAGACATTTATAATATATCTTGATTAATGATGTCTCCCTGGAGATAAAATCTAGAATTGTGTTCTTTTAAAATTTGGACATACAATGCTGTTCGATAATATACAAATAAAGAATTGAAATATGATTGAATGATAGGGAAAGGAAATTAAAATGCAAAATCCATACACATACATGCCGCATTATTATACTGTACTACTTCGAGAAAGAGTGGGAAAGCTACTGAGTAATTTCGCGATCTCACCGATTAGGAAGGAACAATCAGCAAAAGGGCAAGCCGAGAGTGGTTTGCTCGCTTGAAAGCTGATAAAGGTTTCACCTTGTAAGAATGTCAAAACTAACACACAAACAAACAATTTGTGTAATATGCAGGTCTGTAAATGTGTTAGTAGAAATAAATCGTTGATTGGTTAAAGTCATTTCGTGACGGACTAGCAATAAAACTTTTATTAAGTACGTATCCAACTCCCGAGGCGGGCGCACGCTTGTTTGTTAAAGAAAAATACGTTGACCATGTCTGAGGCTGTATTTGGTCATTCATAAAGGGACGTGTAGAGTGTAGAAATGTCGACATGACGTCGGAAAAGGAGTTGTCAATCACTAGCGTTGAGTGGGGTAATGTCGGCAGTCACGTATGCAAAATAGAATGCCAATATTGGGAACGGAACATTGCATTTGACGATTTCATTTAGATTTAATGTGTCTGATGATGAAAGTAATGGCACATCTGATTGTGATGCATACATATTTTTTAGATTCGTTTAAATATTTGTTTTATTTTTTGTCATTTTTCCTAGTTAATATTTTTTAAATTTTCAATACATATTTTTTATGCTTACCTAGTATTTTAATAAATGTATAAATCTAATTATTTTGTTTTAGTATTCCTTTACCCTGAATCTAAATTTATAAACATGATTTTAAAAATATAGGTAAGTGATAGTGTTAAAAATAAAATATAATATATTTGCATTTTTACACCATGGTCACGCTAAGAGCTTTGGCATCTTTAACTGAAGGACTTTGGCATCACCAGCTAAGACGACAAGTCAGGAAAGGTTCGACCTTCGAATTTCGATGACCAGCCCCTTCTGGCAGCTGTGGAAGATGACGAAGGTTGCACCACCAGGACTGGACACTCTTCGCCAGCGGAATCGAAGGTCGCCATGAATGATAAGTGTACTAATATGTTTTGAATTTCTTCTTCAAATAGAGCAAAATTATTTTGTGGTGACATTATAATTATAAATTATATTGAAATGAACTTTGTTTACACCACTTTTTTATTGAAAAAAAATTCAACATGTTTCAAAGCCAATGGCTTCTTCATCAGGATAATAAATGTATAGTAACAAAATTAAATATAAAAATCGAAGTATAGGTAATCAAAATATTAAAAAACTATATATGGAAAACGCATGATAATTAAGTACCTTTTTAACATGAAAATAAATTTTAAAGATAACTATTTGTAAAAAGAACCTGGTTATTTATAATATTAAAATAACCAGGTCCTTTTTACAAATAGTTATCTTTAAAATTTATTTTCATATTAAGTAGGTACTTTATTATTATTCATTTTCCATATATAACTTTTTAATATTTTGATTTTCTATACTTCGATTTTTAAATTTAATTTTGTACATTTGTTATCCTGATGAAGAAGCCATTGTCTTTGAAACATGTTGAATTATTTTTCAACAAAAAGGTGATGTAAACGAAGTTCATTTCTATAAATTATAATGTTTTGAATTTGTCTACGTTTTTTTTAATGGATTTTATTTACGCATCAACCTTATAAATATTGTCTATGAAAATATATAATTTGTTTATCTTTTGCTTACAAATCGTCGCGGTGTCATTCCGGGTAAACACCGCTGGCTCGGTATTTCGATTGTGGCCGCCAGCGGATGTTATGGTGAACGAGTGCACGGAATTATTGTTTTTGTGTGAATATTTCATTGAAAAGGTTATTTTCTGAACTCATTGTGGTTTGAATGATAAAAGTAACGTCAGCGATAAATTCCCTTGACCTTTTTTTACATAGAATAGGCGCCGATAAAGATCCCGACACCTCTCGCTCGCTAAAACAATCGCTTTGTTAGATTATTTTCAACTAGCAGGTAAGCAATCGGTATAAATATTAAGTACATTATTTTTATAAGTGACCATTTTATTTTACGTGTATAATATTTCTACACATTAAATATTATCTGCATGTATTTTAAAACAATCCATACTTCTCGCTTCTCTATACGATTTCGCCATTTGTTTTTTTTTAACTGGCAACAGAAATCATCCAGTTACCGAAGGTGTTAATTATTATGGAATGTCATCTGAAGGGGATGCAATCTTGAGTGGAAAAATATTCAATAGTGGGTTTTTCCACTTAAGATTCCACAAAGTCTAATAAAGTGGTGAAAACAAAGTGATTTGTGTTTTATTTTAATAATAATGTCACCACAAAGTTCAAGCCTTCATTCAGAAGAAAAAATATTCTTCGAACAATAAATAGTATATCTATATTTCGATTTTTAATTTTTAGTATACTATAGAGTAGAGAATTAATGAATTTGAAGTTAATATAATGCTGGCTTTAGCGTAATAGACAGAATAAAGAAAGGTTCGCTGAGATGGTTTGGCCACGTGGAACGAATGATTTAGGAGAGAATGGTAAATAAAATTTATGAGGCAGCAGAAACAGAGGACGTCTGTGGAAGACCTAGCATTACCAAATAAATCTAATATCGGAGGATGGCCTGTTAGAAGCTTCTACCTAAGGGCGTGCATGAGAAGATGTATGAAAGTGAACATTGCAAAAGTGGTGTGCCAGGACAGAAGAGTGTGGCGTTCTGATCTCTCTGCCTACCTCTCCGGAAACGGCGTGATGGTGAATTAGATAGTATACGTTATGTCCTAATGAAGGGACGTTTAATCCCGAAACATGTTGATAATTTAACAAAATAGTGGTTTGTACAGTGTTTATACAAATAGTTTGATATTGCCCTCATACGGCAAAAACCCATTTCACTAAACTTAAACAAATATAACTATAAAACTAACCCATAAAAACCAAGTTTTTATTATACTCCCTTTCTTTGTAAAATATAACAACAATTAAAGACGAATTAAAACATATAACATAACACTAAACTTACAGTCATTTAATATATTTCTAAAATGTCAGATGTTTTGAGCTTTGATAAGACACTTCATGCTTTGAAGATTAAATTCTAAAAACATTTGTCAGTCAATTTAGATTTTCTAAATTCGTAGGGAAGTACCTATTATGTATACTGATGGAGTAATTCAAATTTATAAAATATTCCGCGACGTTATCGGGCCGCCGTTGCTAGTAATCAAACTTTTGTAATGATTCCAATTTGAAATTTTAAAATATTAAAATTTCTAAAAATCTGATTCTAAAAATAATTATTTATTTTTTTAACAAAAATTTGATAGATCTTTTTGATCGTCGCCACGAGTCTGCTTGCAAAGTTTCAGTTCGATTGGATCACGGGAAAAGGGTTAAAAATTGATCTGAAGTTTTTTCGACGGCAACACGGCAAGCAAGCAAGCAGACGCCACGAGTTAATACAAAGGGAGTAAAAAAGAAGTATATTAAAAACAAATTTGAAGGCATACTTTTATACGTTTTCTTTGCATAGCAGGATCCAAATATTAAACAAATGGTTGTAAAGTTTAAAACAAATTTTCGCACGGTATATTCTTCAGCTGTTTCTGCGGCTCTTGCTTGTGAGTGACGTGATTCTTAATTTAATGTGAGTGATATGATTATTAATTTTAATCGAAATAATAAACAAATCATGTAGAAAATGTATAGTCATCCACTTTACGTATATGTTAAAAGTTTCAGAGCTGTAGCTAATCGGCAAGCTGGTGAAAAATTAATTACAAGATGCTACCACTACAAACAAACAATGAGAGTTAAAATATATATAATAATAAAAAACATTTAACAAAACTATGTAATAATAAAAGCATTATGTAACAAGAGTGTTCTTATTTTCATATGTGCGATTTTGGAATTCTTTAAACGAACCTCCGAAACATTAAACTTGAAAACTATTTTCTTCTTCTTCTTATTCTGCTTCACCTAGGACTGCGTCCTGTCATTGCTCGGAGCCTGTTCCTGGGATACAGATGTCCAGCTATCTCGCCATCTTTTATGCGGTCTTCCTGGGAGTCTGGTACCAGACGGCAGCTTGTTCGCTGCTACGCTTACTACTCTCTCAGAACAAGCTCTCTCCACATGATCTCTCCAGTAACGTCTTCTAGATCTTCCCCATCGGACAATATCCTCAACGTCACAAGTCCTTCGTATTTCGGAATTCCTCACTCGGTCTCGGATTGTCAGTCCCGCAAAGGGTCGGAGAGTCTTCATCTCAGTTGTTCTTAGGAGATTTTTAGTTCTGGTAGTGTCAGCCCTTGTCTCAATACCGTACGTCATGATTGGTACGGACACAGGTCTTATATATCTTCACTTTGCTCTCCTTGAGCATATGTTCGTTTCTCCAGACAGCATTTCTCAAGCATCCAGCAATAGTTGCGGCTTTGTTTGCTTGCTCTCTTACTTCTTCGTAGAGGTCGTTACTGCTGGATATCTCGACACCCAAGTACTTGAAGCTCGTTACTTGCTCTATTATTTTATCGTCAATTGCAAGCTCGCATCGTACTGGCTGTTTCGATGTCACCATGCTCTTAGTCTTATCTATGGAGATTTTCATGTTGAATCTTTGTGAGATATATGGAATTTGTGCAGAAGTTTTTGAAGATCGTCTTCGGAGTTGGCTAATAATACCGCATCATTAGCATAACATTATTACAACAGTTCAGAACTAACGCAGCTAATTTTTTATCACATCGCTTCCAGGAGCACTAGACAAAGTATACCGTTTCATTGTGACAATGTTAGTGTAAATTATCTCTATAGCTCACCTATTAGAAGGCTTCATAGGTTAGGAAACGAGTATGGCTACCTATCGGATGTTTTTTCGGAAACACTAGCCGCCTACAAGAAAGCTCTTCTGGACGAATTCGGTCGTTTATAATTGGTTATTGATGTCATGTCTATCTCTTGTTTTTAGATTTTTGAATTTTACATTTCATTTTATTTTACTGTCATTTTTATTGCTTCTTGAGTTTCAAATCTGATTTGTTTACAATTATTTCATTTTGATGCTTCTTGAATTTCAGACATAATTATTTTAATTTTGTTTTTTTGTTTTTGTTGCTCCAAGCATTTTGTTGCTTCTTGAATTTCAGACATAATTATTTAAATTTGTTGTAGTTTTATTGATTGTTGACTTTCATAATTGATTTGATAACTATTATTTCATTTGATGTAAATTTGTTATACTTTATGTTAAGTAATGTTTTATTTTTCTTTATATATCACTTTATTAATTGTTTTTGATAGAATTATACCTTATCTCCTTTTTTATTATTACCTATCAATCTAAACATGTTTATATATATTGTTTCTTTAATGGTACGTTGTACCGTGTATTAAATAAATAAATAAATAAACATATTATATTTATCTTTTTGTCTCCCATGTTGTAGCCTAGATTCATTGTTTTGACATCTTCTATTAGCTTATCCATGATGATGTTGAATAAGAAGGGGCTCAAGCTATCTCCCTGTCTGAAGCCTACTGCGGCTGGGATTTCTATCGATAGATCATTGTTTACTTTTACGCGCAATTTGTTGTTAGTATTCAAGTTATGAATAGCTTTGATGATGGGAAGTGGTACATCTACAACATCTTCTAGAAGCACTCTGTCAAAGGCTTTAGTGAGGTCAACAAAACATATATACGCCGGTTTATTATATTCAATAGATTTTTCCCTTATTTGACTTACCACGAATATTGCCAAAATATTTTCAAGGCGATTAATTGAATGGTTCCATCGTTACCTTGCCTCATTCAAGTTCTACTTGAACCGTGTAATAATAATCAAATTACTTCATTCTTCTCGATCCTGGGTATTATTCAGGCGAGGCTCCACTCGGCTTCCTGTCCTCTTGTTGGTCCAACTCTCTTCTTCCACATTCCACCTTCCGCTTTTGCAAGATATCTGCTTCTGTTCTGGCAGTTAGTCCAAAGCACGCAAGATTTTTATTCCACATTATGAGTAGTATTTCTTTTATATGTAGGTATACCTACATCTAGTTCCTAAAGAATAAAGGCATTCCTTCATCTCATACAGTAATATCCTTACGTGGTGTTTACAGCAGGTGAGAGGTAAGTCGACAGAACCAATCAAGGGCAACCGCAAAAGATAATATCATGTTCTATAGTATTTTTATTGTTGGAAATTTAAAGACATTTATATGACTACGTCTTCCTCATAGATAAGTTGAGAAGAAGACGTAGTCACATAAATGTGTCGAGTTTTCACGGCCGCTCAGAATCTTCCGGTTAAAATTTTCTGGGGTATTCCGCCGTGTGTATACGACCTGTATCAAAATACCGTGTCTAATAGCGAAGGGAAAAACTTCATTTCAAAATGAAGACTACAACACACACACGTTCACCAGTTTGAAGACTACAAAGTGTACACTACAATTGTAGTACTACGAAATGAAGTGAAGTAAATGAAGTGAAGTAATGAAGTAATTGTAGTATTAATGAAGTAAAGTAATGAAATGAAGTAATTGTAGTATTAATGAAGTGAAGTAATGTAATGAAGTAATTGTAGTATTAATGAAGTGAAGTAATGAAATGAAGTAATAGTGAAGTAAATTTTTAAATGAAATGAAGTATTTTTTTCCCAAATAAAAATTTGGCGAGCTAAAAAAAAAAAAAAAAGGTCGCCAAACAGATTTCCATGGGGGGGGGGTTGTTACAGTTTCCAAAGATTTCTCCGTTTAGCTACATCAACTTTCCAAAAATTTCTTCATAACTCCCAAAATTTTTCAAACCATGGGGGGGGGGGGGGTTGTTACAGATTCCAGAAAATTCTTCATATATCTACATCAACTTTCCAAAAATTTCACGTAAAAAATACACTATTTAAAATGTGTTTCTCATACTTTCGATAACTTTGAAGTGTATGTACTTTGTAGTGTTCGCTTTAAAATGAAGTGTACTATTTGAAGTTTATACTTTCAATAACTTTGGTGTTTGTAGTTTGTAGTGTGCACTACACATCACAATGTGTGAAGTGTGCACTTCAATGTAGTGTAGTACTACATTGTAGTAGTGAGTACAGAGCGGACCTATCACTAGTGTCTAAAGCAAGGCTTTGGCGTTTATTTTTAACATATTCAATAACAGCAAAATAACGTTGTGGTAACATTATTCATTTTAATAAAAAGAAAATGCTTTGTATAATAATAAATTAAAGAATTATATATTAAATAACAACGATAATAATGATATTTAAAAAAGTCAGGATTTTATAAATTAATTTGTAATGATTGAAATCATTTTTATATTTATATTATATTATGTAGGTAAAACTTGTTGAAGTTTTGATATTTGAATTAAGGAGCACTTAAGTTGTAAAAAAAAATATTTTATTTATTTTTTCAAATAAAAAAGTCAAACAGACCGTCAACAGGTCATTGATGACCCTTATAGATGGTCCTAGAGTGACATTAAAGTACAAAGTATGAATATTTTACGAACATTTGAATATGATATAGTTACACAATACACTTTTTACGATTGATTAATAATTAATAATTAATTAGTGTATATTATAGATATCTCACAGAGACGAAACTGTATTAATTATGGGAAAGTAGGTATAGAAGTCATTTGGGTGTAACAGGACTTATGACCTGTCTTTTTATGGTTGGCTTAAGTGATCACTTTACACAATTGTAAACATCGCCATAAAAAAGACAGAGTATAAGTCCTGTGACACCCAAAGACTTCTAGAACGTATTTCCCATTAAGTAAACAGTTTCGTACTCTGTCTGTTGAGATATCTATACGATACACTAAGTGATTAATAATGGCTCTGTGACATACATACCAGCGCTGTCTGAAAGATTTGAACAAACTCAAAATATTCTGCAATTAATAATTTAGGGTGACTATGATAGTTTACACCTACGACATATTTTTACGGTGAATTAATAATAATAAGTGAAAAATAATAAATGATATAAAATAAATGAGAATATATTTTAGACTAACGCAAATGCACCACTAATAACAATTTTAGGATAAGTTCCAGTTAATAGCTTTTAGACGAAATACACTTTTATGATAAAAGAGAGAATTAAATTTGGAAATGGAAAAAAAAAAAAAAAAAAGAAAAAGAAAAAAAAAAAAAAAAAAAAAAAAAAAAAACAAGAAAAAAAATGATAAAAAGAAAAAAAAAAAACAAAAAAACAAAAAAAAAAAAAAAAAATAAAGAAAAAAAACATAAAAAAAAAAAAAAAAAAACCAAAAAAATAAATAGCGATACCAATATAGAAAAAAAAAAACAAAAAGGAAAGGAAAAAAAAAAAAAAAAAGAAAAAAATAGAAAAAAATGAAAATAGTAAGAATATTGATGTGACACGTATTCCGTGTTCACATCTCTATTTTTAAAAAAAAAAAAAAAAAAATTATGTTTTAATGATACAATGAATTGTAAATAACATTAAGTAGTTATAATATAAAGACTAGGTATCTCAAATCGAATATATTTTAGGAATGATTTCTAGATTAACAGATTTACGGCGAGTGCACGGGTTCCAAGGTCAACATCGTGTGTCTATGACGAGTATGTATTACACGCTTGAGGGACCGTCAACCAAGTTTATCAATTTTGAACTGAGCCTGTGTCATAAAGAATATATCAGTGTCTGGTCGATATCTCGTTATGGTGGGAGAGAAATACCCCAGATTGGTGTTGTAAAATTTAGTGTGAAAAGGGCTTGGAGACCTCATTGATCGGACAGGGATATTAATGTATATTTGTGATAGTATTGAGGGGGTGTCTAGTTTATTATTGACTATTTTGTAGAGAGTCATTAGGTCGGTAATATTTCTTTTTTTTTTAAGGAGATTATGTGAAAATTTTTGAGTCTCTTGTCGTATGTATCGAGTGAATCACTTAGACCTCGTCGATATGTCAAAGATTTAAGGAATTTTTTTGGACTTTTTCTACTCTATTTTTGTGGATATCGTTAATTGGTGACCAGATAGATTAAATAGGAATGACTATTCATAATTTTCTAGTCAACTTTTGGAAACAAACCATTATTTTGATATTAACACGGATTTAGAAATTTTACATACAATTAACGTATGATTACAGTTAGATACTGTGAATGGTACCCACCGCTTACCCAGGACCGTTTTATGAGCAAAAGCTCCCATATCGGTCCTTCTCATTCGTCTCCAGGTTGACATTTTTTTAGCTACAATGCAAGACCGTGCTGCCCCGCACGGGTCGTATAAACCGGTGCGAGGCGGCACGGCCGCAAGAACAAAACCATTCACAGACCGACACCATTAGATACGTCTTTATTGCATAAAAGAAATACATAAATAAATACAAGAACAAAGAAAAGGTAAAATAACAAAATAAGAAAAATAATACACAGCCACATATGTCACAGTTAGATACTCGTAAATTACTAATTAGAGAAAATGTAAATATTAAATTAAATATTTTTGCAGAAACCTTTTACCAAAAAAAAAATCTCCGCGCCGAAGAAGACTTCCGTTTTAACGGCCGTCTAACTCTTAGAGTATAACTAACTAACTAACTAACTAACAAACTTACCCTCACGCCGTTTCTCCATGGGGGTAGGCAGAGAGGATAGAGCGCCATACTCTTCTGTCCTGACATACAACTTTCGCTTCATCTACATTCATACATCTTCGCATGCAAGCTCGACGGTTGTTGAGGCTTCTAACAGGACCATCTTCCAGTATCTGGTTAATCTGGTCATGCCACGTCTTCCATGGGCGCCCTATTTTGGAGCCGCCGAGCGTCAACATTGCATAAATATCTTTAGTAATTATATTAGATATGAGAGAGATATATAATATATATATATATATATATATACTATATATAAATAGAGTAGATTGTATTCACTCTAAGGTCTATCTCTTGTGGAGCTCTAGCCTCCTGGATGATGCCTTTCCACTTCTTCTTCTTCTGCTCCCATCCATTCTCCCCCCGTAGCTTCTCTAGATCAGCCAGCACATTGTTTTTGAGGAGCTGTCTGGGCTTTCCCAGTTGGTTCAGCCTTGTGTACTATTTTAATGGTTCTGTCGCTACTGGTCCGAGATATTTTTACTCCCTTTCTTCTAACTCGCAGCGTCTGCTTGCTTGCTTGTCTGCCGAAAAAACTTTGGATCGATTTTTAACCCCTTTCCATTGATCAAATCGAGCTGAAACTTTTCAGGCAGACTCGTGGCGACGACAAAATATCTAACAAAATTTCGTCTTAAAAAAATTAATAATTATAGTATAATTTTGGATTTTTAGAAATTATAATGTTTTTTCAAATTGGAATCATTCTATATGAGTAATTAGCCCGACGCGTTTATAGCCACGAAACCTGATTCAAAGCGAAAGGGAGGATTGTAAAAACTTGGTTTTTTTGGGTTTGTTTTTAATTATTATTAATCGACGCCCTAGTGGACTTTTCAGTACATGAAAGTTAATAAGATTTTTATATACCTACACTGTAAATAATTTAAAAAATAGATATATTTATATTTAATATAACAGTATAAATGTAGCAATGTAAAAACGGTATAAAATAATTTAACAAGAGAAATGATCAATACATATGGGAATAACATAATAAAGGAATAACAATAAATGTAAAAAAAATATAAAATAAACAGTATAAAATAATTTAACAAGAGAAATGATCAATACATATGGGAATAACATAATAAAGGAATAACGATAAATGTAAAAACAATATAAAATAAACAGTATAAAATAATTTAACAAGAGAAATGATCAATACATATGGGAATAACATAATAAAGGAATAACAATAAATGTAAAAACAATATAAAATAAACAGTATAAAACAATTTAACAAGAGAAATGATCAATACATATGGGAATAACATAATAAAGGAATAACAATAAATGTAAAAACAATATAAAATAAACAGTATAAAATAATTTAACAAGAGAAATGATCAATACATATGGGAATAATATAATAAAGGAATAACAATAAATGTAAAAACAATATAAAATAAACAGTATAAAATAATTTAACAAGAGAAATGATCAATACATATGGCAATAACATAATAAAGGAATAACAATAAATGTAAAAACAATATAAAATAAACAGTATAAAATAATTTAACAAGAGAAATGATCAATACATATGGGAATAACATAATAAAGGATTAACAATAAATGTAAAAACAATATAAAATAAACAGTATAAAATAATTTAACAAGAGAAATGATCAATACATATGGGAATAACATAATAAAGGAATAACAATAAATGTAAAAACAATATAAAATAAACAGTATAAAGTAATTTAACAAGAGAAATGATCAATACATATGGCAATAACATAATAAAGGAATAACAATAAATGTAAAAACAATATAAAATAAACAGTATAAAATAATTTAACAAGAGAAATGATCAATACATATGGGAATAACATAATAAAGGAATAACAATAAATGTAAAAACAATATAAAATAAACAGTATAAAATAATTTAACAAGAGAAATGATCAATACATATGGGAATAACATAATAAAGGAATAACAATAAATGTGAAAACAATATAAAATAAACAGTTTAAAATATTTTAACAGTAGAAATATATATGAGAATAAACAACATGATGAACAAAACATAAGTAAAATTTAGTCCCTTAAAATGTAATTTATTCTATTGGTATACAGTCTAAGTGTTTCTTTAATTCGTAGGTATATGTCACACCCAAGATAGTCAGCAAGAGCTAATGGTGTTAGTTGTGAAATATGATGGTACTTACTCAATATAATAAAATAAAATGTTCAAAAAGACATTAAACATTAGGGTACGAACATGCCAAAGATGCTTCACTGCGATACCTCGCGGTCGCGGTTTGGCTCGCTATCTCGATGTCACCTCCATGTAAAACAAATACACGCTAGTAGATACGCACGCACATGCCGAAAGATACCTCACTGCGATACATCGCGGCCTACATGGAGGTTTAGCTCGATGCTTTCGTGATAACAAAATATTTTGTTTTCACATCGCGGTCGACCGCGAGCAGCGATGTGTTCTGGCTCGTGATTGGTCATATTCGCCTCAGCCTAGCGAATCTGTCCAATCACGATCCAGATCACATCGCTGCTCGCTGTCGACCGCGATGTAAAAACAAATGGATCTGTCATCTGTCATCTGTCATTAATCCCGTATTGCTCATGTCACGATCGCTATAGTTATCTTTTAAACTGATTTTACTTGATAAATACTGTGAATTGAATTGTGGATAAGGAGGTGCTAATTGTTTGTTAAAAAATAAAAATCACCTCAACAAATAGCGAGTATCGACATCGAGGTGCGACTGAACCGACACGTTCGCACCGCCATCCATGTAAACAGCGAGTATCGACATCGAGATAGCGAGCTGAAACCGCGACCGCGAGGTATCGCAGTGAGGCATCTTTGGCATGTTCGTACCCTTACGACTTCCTGATGCCGACTGTACCTATCACAATTTACTCAGAAATATCATACAACGGTGGCCATTCTGCATCCCGCTTTACGGCTCGGTTGTTCGAATAAAACAAATCTAGTAGGTACCCAGCAATCGTTGATGCGATGGCGACATCTTTGAAGGCGGAATGGTGCACATGTTTTGTCCGTAGCCATTATAACTACAAGCTAAACTAACGCCTCGCTCCCATTAACACCATTTCTGAAAATAACACACGCTTTTATGGCCTTTTGTTTACGGTTGATGACTGAGAATCTCCTTCCAAGTGTACAGCCGTCTTGTTACGTCGTGTTCCATACGATGTCGGTCGGTGAAGTCCCTAGGGATGGATAAAAAATATCGATATATCAATATATCGATATTTTTTTTGAAAAATATCAATATTTATCGTCGATATATTTTTTCGCGATATATCGAATATCGATATTTTTTTTGGAATAATCGATATTTTTTTTCTTGGCGACCTTTTTTTATTTTTTCTGGCGACCTTTTTTTTTGGTCAACGATATTTTTTCTCGGATAATGGATATATTTTTTCCTTATTTTTTGTTTGTTTTTTTTATTCTCCTTACATTTTTGAAAAAACAATATCGATATATCGTTTTTTTTTCTCGCAATGTATATCGATTATTTTAGATACTTTTTAAAAATATCGATTCGATATATATCGATTTTTTTTTCGTTTACCCATCCCTAGAAGTCCCCAGGTAAACTGCCGATCTTGCAAACTTCAGAATGTCGCCTCTACTAAGCACAAGTTTTCGTTATTCTTATTTTATTGTATTTTTAATGAGACACTAACAGAATACTAGGTACAAAATACATTAAAAAAAACAATACTTTACTTATTTTAAACTCAACCTAATATCTCAACTACGAGCGTATTTGGTCTGCTCTAGCAACGTCATATACAGGCGTACCAGAGCTAACAGCAGAAACTTGGCCGGCCGATTCCTGACTATGTTATGAGTCTAAAACGTTCAAGACCTAACTGTTATGGAGATATGCAATATCAAAGTTAGCATTTTTTTAAATTTCTGACTTATTTTTTGCAAAAAGTTGAACTATCATTGCAGTAATTTATATCGATTATGAGAAATTCATTCGCTTTAACACAAGTCAAATAAAATGATAAAAACCTTTCAAAAATAGAAAAAGGTTTTTTTAGAAGGTTTTTATCATTTTATTTAAGTAGTATTGAAGCAAATGAATTTTTCATAATCAATATAAGTTACTGTAATGCAGGGGCGTGCAGTGGAAACAAGAAGCATGACTTTTTCCTAAGCATATATTTTGAAAAGGAACCGAAATAAGAGATAAATAATATCTCGTAATATTCTAATCACAATAATGATATTTCATCTGGACGCTGTGGATGAAGATATGAATACGTTTGTAAGAAACAATCTTTCTTATATCATCTTTTAATACAGTGTATTTGAGCCGTAGAATTACAAAATCCGCTCTGGACATTTTTAATTTTTATTACCGTCTATTAAGTGTTGGGATAAAGATCTTAACGATACAGACATTGTTATTTTCAGAATAGGGATGAATATCTTTCCATTTACCCTCCATCCCTTCCCGACTCTCGTCAAATCTACTCCCGTTTCCCTGTTGGATCCCGGAGACGTGTCGGGATTAAGCAGAGAAATGGGGGTAGATTGGACGCTCATCCATCGCTCGTGCCTATGGATGGAATATTATATTGTATCAATTATCATATCAAACACACCCTGTGAATGCTGCCTTAAAATAAACATATCAACACTCTGTTATTGTAAAAACGGAAACCATTTGAAACATATAAATGTTACAATACATTGTAAATATTATAACATTTATATGTTCAGAGATTTGGGCTAGGCGCGCACTACGAATTTTTCGCCGCACGGCGAAAAAACGCTGCGGCATAATGTCGCACCGCAGCGTTGTACCCTTAGGTTGTAACAAAGGGTATTGAATCGTATTAGCGGCAAAATAACGCAGCGGCGAAAAATCTGCAAAATAACGCATCTTTTTAAAGTCTTGACCGCGCGCACTACGCGCTGTTTCGCTGTTACCATATAATATTTTATGTGAAAGAACAATGGCTACAAGCAATAATTCTGCTGATCTGGATGAAGATTTTAATATTGAAATGCTAATTACGGAAGTTGAGAGAAGACCACAATTGTATGAAATTACTTCAAAATAATATAATGACAGAAACATGAATACGCATTTTATTCAAGTATTGTAATTGTACAAAATTGTACATACTTACCTCAAGGTTACAGAAAGTTTCTCTTCCGGTGATATTGCGTCTCTGAATGGAGTATTTTTATATGTGATAGAAGGTCCAACTAGTTTTAAAAGTTCATAAAAACATTCTTTATTCATTCGATAATATTGTAAAAATTTTTCGGGTTAATCGTTAAGTTCACCAAATGTTTTAAAGAACTGCCCGTTGTTCAAATGATCACGAATTAGAGGATGTACCTACCCAGAACCGCTTCTTTTTTGCGAGAAAAAAGTATGAGAGTGGAAATACAAGCTATTTCTACTAAATCCATTTTCAAACTGATCAGCGGCATTATGCCGTAGTGCGCGCGTCTGCGACTCAAAAAACCTGCGACATTTTGACGTGCGGCGAAAAATCCGTAGTGCGCGCCTAGCCTTAATTTTCCTTTTAATCTTTGCATTTAGTGACGTCTGATTCTTGAATGAATATTTAGCGTTTAAATCATATTTTCTTCCAAAACTATAGATATAGTATTATTGCTCGGATCATTTCAATGCGATGCTGTCCTTTGCCGAATTTTTAGAACATAACATAATGGAATGTCCCCTTTCCCTAGACATTTTTTTACATTTTTCGCACAACTTGTGATATTAACACTTAATTGCGTTTTGAAGATTATTTTCCCTTTCAATACACCAGACGATAATTCTTATATTTGTTTTGAATATAATTTTTACACTCCGTGTCTGTCGGACGTCCCTGATGTCAGTGCACGTGCGATCTCTATAAATGAAGTGTACTACTTGAAGTATGTACTTGCAATAACTTTGAAGTGTGTGTAGTTTGTAGTGTGCATTACACTTCAAAAGGTGCGAAGTGTACACTTCAATGTAATATAGTACCACATTGTAGTAGTTAGTACAGAGCCGACCTATCACTAGCGATGACTGCGATGTACCTCTACGATATACCGGAGTGTGTATGGCCGCCTTAAAAGTGACACGTCTCCCGGCAAACAGTAGCGTAGCCAAAAGAGTTCCGAGGATAATAAAATAAAGCAAAACTTTCCAGATGTTAATGATTACCTAAGAGTTTCGATGACATCTAGCGGAGGGATTCTTCCGTACATATTTTGGACATGTTGCCAGGAATGGAACAGGAAGGTATAGGAATGATGTAAAGCCATGTATTCACTAGGGGACAAATTGTCCCTCAACAGCACGCGCGGCATAGAGTCTACGTGACGTTGCAACGTCGTGCACTGTTCCGCGACCTCGCGCACAACATAGCGCAGCATTTCTACGTGCCGTGGCAACGTTGCCATGCGCACGGTACCCGAGCGTACTCACTGCAACATTCCGCGGAGCGTCAGTACCACGTGGTAAGTTTACAAGTGAATACGCATGCGCTGTATCTGTCAAGATGACAATGCGGGGAAACGAAATCGTTCTCGAACTCATCGAGCTGTATCGATCGAAGATCGCATAGAATGTCCGTCCTTCTTTCTCTTTGCAGTTAATAATTTCGCATTCTCCTCTTTTTTCTCTTCTTACTTTTCGATAAACTCATTAACATAAACAGATACGCGGCTATCATCATAACCTCATAGGGCGATATATTTCCGTGACGTCTGGAAAACAATAATTATTTGCAAAAAGGACCTTGTTTTTAATAATATTCAATTTACTACAGTAAAACCTCGTTAATTTGAAATTGCGACCCAAAAAAACATTTCGAATTGCGCGGAACCCCGTTTTCGCCAAATGAGATACCGCAGCTGTCATCCATAACCTCATTGGATGACATTTCCGCGACAAGATATGCGAGTCCCGGTGTGTACACGTCAAATGTCCGCGTCATTGTCCCCGAAACATGAGCGTAGATGTTGATGCGACATGTCGAGCGGAATGTTTCGCGATTTGTCCCCTAGTGAATACATGGCTTAAGTCTCGAGAAACTCGTAATAGACGAAATGGATAGAGCAAATAAAGAGTACGGAAAAAGTTTATACATATTTTGTCCTACAGAGCACACAAAAATCTTCACAGCTACGAACGCTGTACTACCTTTTTACTCCCTTTATATTAACTCGTGGCGTCTGCTTGCTTGCTTGCTGGCTTGCCGTCGAAAAAACTTTGGATCGATTTTTAACTCTTTTCCCGTGATCCAATCGAGCTGAAACGTGGCGACGATCAAGAAGATCTATCTTCGTTAAAGAAAATTAATAATTTTAGTATATTTTCGGATTTTTAGAATTTTTATTGGTTTTTTCAAATTGGAATCATTAGAAAAGTTTGATTAGCAACGGCGGCCCGATAACGTCGCGGAATATTTTCTAAAATTGAATTATTCCGTCGGTATACATAATAGGTACTTCACTACGAATGTCGAAAATCTAGATTGACTGACAAATGTTTTTAGAATTTAATCTTCAAAGCATGAAGTGTCTTATCAAAGCTCAAAACATCTGACATTTTAGAAATATATTAAATTACTGTAAGTTTAGTGTTTTGTTATATGTTTTAATTCGTCTTTAATTGTTGTTATATTTTACAAAGAAAGGGAGTATAATAAAAACTTGTTTTTTATGGGTTACTTTTTTAACTCCCTTTATATTAACTCGTGGCGTCTGTCTGGTTGACGCAATAATTTTGGATCGATTTTTAACCCTTTTCCCGTGATCCAATCGAGCTGAAACTTTGCAAGTAGACTCGGGGCGACGATCAAAAAGATCTATCAAATTTTCGGTAAAAAAAATTAATAATTTTAGTATAATTTTGGATTTTTAGAAATTTTTAATGGTTTTTTCATACAACTGAGTAAGACTGCAACGCGTCTGGTAAACACGGAACCTGATTATAGTATAATTTTGGATTTTTGGAAATTTTAATGGTTTTTTCAAATTGGAATCATAACAAATGAGTAATGACCCCGACGCGTGCAGCAGGCACGAAACCTGATTAAATGAGAAAGGTAGTATGTGTAATAAAAACTTGGTTTTTATGGGTTAGTTTTTTAAAATGCGAAATTGGAGTCCCGACGGAAAATATCCGATCTTGCAGTAGGTACTACACGAGACACTCAGTGAAGCGATTGATTCTCTCTTTTTACCTGATATAATTTTTTATTTTAAACCCCGTGTAAGAAACCCGAAGTTCGTTATAATAAGTCAGCATCCTAGTAATGATGGTTATTTTTCTCCCATCGCAATAATGTATCATGTATCGTGCTAACTATAACACTGATGCTGATATTCTTGCAGATATCCCTCATTATATAAAAAAAAAATCACTCCTATACAATAATCATTTTCAACACAATAATCTTAACCCGTAGTACACAAAATATGAATATCAATGATTTATTTATGATAATTATTTTATGCACATCTGCAACCCCATCTGTCTTTAAATTTGCGATGTTCATGTTGCTCTGTATCAATAATTGTAACCAATTTTATTTTTTTTACACGTTCGTCATTTGCACTAGTGAGGCAACGAATACGAATACGAATATTCGTATTCGCCGAATAGTAGATATTTACCGAATATTCGTATTCGCCAAATAACATCACGAATATTAAAAACAAACTATTTATAACTGAACGCAACGCAAATTACGGTTTGGCTGTGCACCGTGTATCCGAACACACCTACGCACTCTATTATCGGGGATTCCCCTTACATTGAATCAGTGGATTTGTTGAGTTATCAAGTTGTCAATTGTTACTTGTTTCACAGCATAACATGAGTAAATTCGTTCCGTTATTGATAAGGATAGGTGCTCATTTCATGTAGTTTTTGTTTTGTAATACGTTTTGTTCGTTCCATTTTATTTCCGTTGTGCGTAAAAGTGAGTAAAACTCTTATAAAATAATTTCAAATTAAATCTAATAACATGGCAAAAAACTGGCCCAGAAGTATTTGTCATTAAAGCCGTCTACTGTCGCCGCAGAAAGATTATTTTCGACCGCTGAGAATGTACAAACGGATAAAAAAAATCGCCTAACTCCTGAGAAGTTATGAATGTTGTACTTTATGAACAAAAAATTTCCGGTGGTAAATTTTAATTATTAAACCTCTTAGTAAAAAAGAACAGTGGTGTATTATTTATAATCTTGTTGAATTATTCGTATTCGTATTCGCCGAATAGTAGGTTTGATATTCGTATTCGTGAAAGTAGTATTCGTTGCATCACTAATTTGCACTTTACACGCCTTATCGCTATACATTGATACTTACTTTGAATACATGCATATCGCCTAGAGCAGGCCGAAGACATTTGTAATTAGGATATTAAAGTTGCATTTTAAACAAGAACTGTATTATTTTATCTCGTTTGTGCCTAGTATTATGTTGACTGAGATGAATGGAAACAAATCGTACACCGAGTTCAAGACAGATCAGGGGACCACGACCATTAACATTGATACTATACAATGAAAAATAAAAACTAGATCAAAGATTTTACACATCTCGGATAAGTATCACAACACCTAAGCAAATATTGTATTTCTGGGTGCAAAAAATCTCCCTGGTAAAGAATCGAATCCTGGTCTGAGATACTAACCGTTATGCTGGTGAGTAGTACATGAGTGTGAAAGTAACAGTTCACAAGTAGCTAAAACTCTATACTAATACTAGCTTCAATCAATCAATTATTGGTGGAAGTGTAAGAATACTACGGTTGAGGTGTGTAGTGTTGTGAATGTAGTGGTGTAGTGTTGGTCCAGACGAAGAGACGGGCACGTCTCGAAACCGGTAGACCTAAAACCTGGTAGTGGTTTTTACAAAGTTAACTAGCAATCTGTTATAATACTAGCTTCTTCCAGAGTTTAATGGGGTTCTATTTGTTTTAAATGAATATAAATATTACTTTTTAAAAATTAACAGCGATCCGCAGTAATGGTTCCACAAACTTTCGCTTCTGTAGTATTGGCCACAAATTCACATTTTTTGTATTCTATTTTGAAAATAGTATGCTTGCATTAATCGATTATGTAAGTTAGACTACAAGGTACTATAGTAGGCCACATTCCTTTTTTCGATAGTAATTACGTTTCAATTTTGTAAAATATTATTAAATTCATGCTCGGCCAACAATGTTGGCTATACAGAACCTTACAAAAAGTTGCACATAATTTGAAACACATGTTGATTTATTCACTTTTCATAGAATTATGCAAAAGTACTATTTTTATGTATTTTCTTGTTATTCCTAGTCCTAGGCCAAGGCCTAGCTACCATATATACCAGAGGCGATTGCTTGTTGCAATATATGCATAATATGTGATAGTTATTAATACCTTTAGTTTCATAATAATAATGCACCGTAAAGAATGGCCATTAATAGCGTAAGTTGACCAGCCATACGTGACACCTACTTAACTGATTATTCAGTAGCAATACTTTTTTTAGAGAATGGCAACCAGGGCCTGCGCACTCTATCCATAAAGTTTCGATTCCGTTATAATGGCATCAATTCTTTTATGGGAATTTTTTTAAATTTCATTTTTCGGCGGTTCTAATTTGGTGTCAGTACTTACCTACCCTTGCCAACTATTTTAACAATTATTGTAGTGGTATTAATGTTGGTTTCGCAAAATGTTCATATTGGTTACACTGTTCACAAATATTCTGTGGTTCACAATTTGCGACGCCATTTTAATTTTTCAAAATATCAAATATGTCTTTATTTTGTGGCGATTTTTCTTGTTTATTTTTTTACAATCCCGCTACCACGTCACCGCTTCCGAAATTGACATCCTCTGATAATATGTTTGTTTCGATATGAAACTGAATATTGACATTTCACAAAGGATATCTGCTACAAAAACGAAATATTTTATGGTCCTTTTGAACTGTCATACTGAAACCGAAAATACACGTGAGTGATTGTATTTTATATTTATATTAATTATATTTGGAATGTTTTATTATAATTGTGTTTGAAAGTTTATTAGAAAAAGTTATTTTACAAAGGAAAACTAATTTACATAGGGTATAAAAGCGAAGGCAGCAATATCCAAAAAATTGTTTTGAATGTAGTCACAGAGGATTACTAATTTAAAATTAACCGAATTCTAGATTTTATGTATTATTTTATCCCTTCCAAAATCTTGTTTCCTATAAATTTACAGGCTATGTTTCCCATAAAATCTCAATACTGTTGACTCATTTGTCCAAGTTTTCCGTATGATTAAAATACAAAAAAAAATTATGGTTAATTATTATTACATCATTATCTTTGTATAACATGCATACAATTATTAATTAAGAGTTATTATTATTTCACTGCTGGTTTTAGAAAGAACAGAACTTCCCACTGACATGTGTAAATGATAAGTAAAATTATTATGTCTACAGATTCAAGTCCAAGGAGATGAATATTGGTGTGACGGATGAATATCTCAATGGAATCCTCAGAACCCAGCTCCAGCAAAGGAGATGAGGGTAAGAATATACAACTATAATCTATAACTAAATATTTTTTAAACAATGATTGCTTGTGTTGTATTTTTTTTAATACACAATACATACATTAATAAATGTTTACAACATGAATAAAATAAATTTAAATAACAGTACTAAAATATTAAACTAAGTAATTTCATAAATAAATTTACAAAATAAATAATTTAGTTAAAGTATGTTTATGTTAATAAAATTTAATTAAAGATGGACACACTCTCCCACACTTGTTAATTTAATTTAATTGTTAATACCCATTAATTTAATTTAATTGTTAATAAAATTTAGTTAAAAATGGACACACTCATCTGTCATTTTCCAGCGTTGTCAAATTTAACAGATTGTATTATTTTTAAGGTTAAAATCAAGAAGAAGAAGAAAGAAAGCGTTGCTGCCTAACCGGTCTGTAGCAGCATTCTTAAAAATCCATGCAGATGTAAGCATCGACAAAGAGGCTTCACAGACAGTGGACTTTGTAAAATATTATTAGAAATGTAAAAATAATGTGCATAATAATATCGAACCATGAGTACTTTAGTGTATTAAGTGAAAAATGCAGTTTTGAGATATCGGCGTTAGATGTTATAAATTTCTTTATCAAATTGATTTTCAATTATTTGTTTTAGAATTTTTTGAATATTGCAAGGATTTGGATTGCCTCACATGCACCCATCGATAAACCTTATATTTGCGTATAAGGTTTATCAATGGGTACAGCATAATATAACTATTTTATTATATTTTGATTGAGACAAGGTTTTATAAAAGAGATAAATCATTTAGACCTTCCGACAAATCTGGTGTTTTTAGTATATCTAAAATTAGTGTTTTGCTTTCCTGAATGGGAACATTAATGAATGATCTTGCAATATCAAATGATACTAACTTTTCATTCAATATCTTTTAAGGTATTGACTACATGAAATTTTAATTGTATACTTTGGTTTAAATACGTTGGAGTTATTTAATATTTTTGTAATGATTGAAGTTATTTTGAATGTTGGGGAATTGCATTACATTGGGATACTGCTGATCTGATGGGGCTGTTTCCTTTGTGAATTTTGAGAAAGCCGTATAATTTTGCGATCATTAACACTGTTTGCCTTTTTTCCTTACAAATTAAACTTATGGAAGTTATTGTCCGATCGTCCTGATGAAGATATAATACAGTATCGAAATCATTAGACGTTTAAAAAAAATATGTGTGGTTTTTAACGCTATAAGCATAAAAAATATTAAATCATTTGTTCTACTTTTTTAGTTTCAAACCGCTTGATCTTACTGACCGGTTATATTATTTGCAATGCATTGTAAATGATGTCTTATTGATATCTGTTCTTGTATACGCTTATTTAATTGAAAATAATTATTCTGAACATTGAAGTGTAAAATGACAATTGAAAAGAATACTTTTTTTGTTGTGTATCCAGAATAATTATTATGTATGTGTAATGTATATGTATGTAAGAATCGTTGAAAATACTGTCAACCCATTAGAATGTACTCTGTTTATCATATCTTCACACTTTTGATCATTTAGATGATATTCCTAACCTTTTTTTATTATTTTAAAAATTTATTCTTTAAATAGGAAATATAATAATTTTATATTTCTTTATATATACAGCATTACATATAATTATTTAAAATTTTATTCTAACTAAAGTATCACATATTTTTTTAGTTTCCTCTTAAAGTTGTTATATTATTTACATCTCTAATGTCCCTGGTAGTTTTATGTATAGTTTCGTTGTAGTAGTAGTTTTATATATAGCACTGTGCATGATTAAAATTTGTGATTTTTTTTTAATGTAATCTTTTCATCTTCTCTTGTGCAGTGCAGTGTTTGTGTTTGTTTTTTCTTAATACTTCAAAGATGTTGTATCCATTATTAATTTTATACATAAGTAGAAATAGAATTAAATTTAATTATTTGTCTATTATTGGTAAACTTTCTAGCACCACTTTAATTCTTGTGTATTGATTTATTTTTAGTATAATTCTTAATGCTTTCTTTTCGAGTATTGTTATTTTTTCAATTCTTCTTCAACCCAGAAATAGTATACTGCCGCAGTAGTTGATGCGGGGGACAATTATTGCGTTATATGATATATTTTTGCACAATTCTGTTTTGATCTCTTCTGATTCTTTCCAAGGGTGAAATTCATTTTGCTATTTTTGTTACATATTTTGTGTTCAATGTAAAGTTTAGTTTATGATTTATAATTGCTCCCAAATATTTTATATCGAATTGGGTAGGAATTTATTGCAATGTTTTTTTTAAATCAATATTCGTTGAATTTTTCCTTTGTATATTTGTACTTAAAACAATCATTCTGAATCTAAAAAATATATTATTTGAATGTTACATTTTTTTATCACATCACTTAAATAATATTAGTAATATTATTAACAGGCAATGAAAATTAACTACCACATGAATACGAAGTGTAATCTTATTTTGTATAATCATCACAAATCATTGATTTCCTTTACCTATTAAAATGGTAGCTTGTGGTGTAAATTATTTACCGATCAATTTTACATTTTATTTTCTAAAATATTAATAATTACAAAATATATAATATTGAATTTTTATTTTCTTTGCGAGTTTTGGTATTTAAAAAAATATTAATTCTATGTTTTTGAATTGAATGAATTTTAAATATGAACATTGTTTTTAAAACAAAATCATGTATTTTAATCTGAAATTATGTTCATTATGTAAACATATTCCTGCTCTAAACATGAGATTATTCTTTTACAGAAAGGTAGTGTGTAAAATTTAAAAAATATTCTGTAACAATATTGACTAATTTAAAAATAATTGTCAGTTTTCTTTGCCAATTCTTTTTCTGACTCTTATTATAGAATTGACGGATAATACATTTTTAATTAAATGTACCATCTTTTATTGTTAAACCTTATTTTCATTTTCAGAAACAAACAGCCGTATTCTGAAAATTGTAATATTGCTATTTCTGTATCTTGACAGTTATTTTATAACATTGTAATGCAGTTAATTTTGTAGCTTGACATTTTAAGTTTGACAGATTTGAAATTAATGAATTCAATCAATTAGAAAGCTCTAAAAAAAATTTTAAGTTTGACAGATTTGAAATTAATGAATTCAATCAATCAGAAAGCTCTAAAACGTAAATAAACGAAAGTAAAATAAGTTATTCATAATATGTGAATAACTTAGCGTTTGTTTACGTTTTAGAGCTTATCTGATTATTTGAATTCGTTAATTTCAAACCTGTCAAACTTAAAACGTTAAAATTAACAGCATTATAATGTTATACAATAACTGTCAAGATACAGAAATAGCAATATTGCTATTTTCAGAATACGGTCTAAATATTCATTTAATTGAAATAAATAAATAAATAAAGAAAAAAAGGACAAATATATAAATAAATAATAATATCTCCCATAGTCGCAAGATGTCACTTTGCAAATAACAGTTGCCATTCTATTTTGGTCTATATTCTGTGATGGCAACATTATAATTTTTCCATCTGTCATTTAGGAATGTTTTGGTTTTATCGGCGATTATTTTTTTAGTAAAATATTTTAAGAATACTGTTTGAAATGTAGTTAAAACGCACAGTAAGTTGACACTTCGCCCGTTATTTTTCTTTGATAATTTCCATACATCATACCGAAATGGAGCTGAATTGCGATGAAATACACCGAGTGCCGGAGCACCTTGAAGATTTTCAGGGAGGCAGCAATGAAGTGGTTCTTTTAGAAGACAGCTCCGTTTTTCAATTGGGGGAGACTTTCGACAGCTACGACGAACTTCTGAAGAGGCTGGCTTCTCATTCCAAGCAGAGCTTGGTGCACTACTGGAGGAGAGACAGTCGAACGGTTCAAGGCGCTTTCATGAAGACGGCGCGGCCGATAGAATCCAAACTAGTGTACTACTCGGTGAAGTATGCGTGCGTCTACGGCGGACAGAAGTTCTTTCCCAGAGGCAAGGGTCAGAGGCATTCAATGTAAGTGTACAATGAAGTTTGCTCTTTGAACCATAACAATATAAAAATTATCAGATTATCGCTCATTTTCTATTCTTAATGTTAGCAGTATTGTTTGTTAGAAAACAATATCGATACTCTGTGCGTATCTGATCATTATTGCCAATTCTATTAACATTTTTACAGACACGTATTGGGATTGTTAACATGAGGTTTATCTGAATTTATTAAATTATGCGATGAATGGAAAAAACATTCCTGGCCAATGTTCAATATTATTCGATCTAAAAAAAATTACTGGCATTTGATGTGGTATTGTCAGATGTAATATTTCATTGAAGAGTTTAGAGACATATCACGACCACTTGTGACTTTATTAATTGAAAGATTATGCAAGATGTTTTATTCTACATACTAAAATGACACTTACTGTTTTGAAATCTGTTTTGTCATTGCATGTTCCAGTATTGCCATAATGCAAAAATGATTTACAGCTCTTATTTGAGTCGTATATTTCCAGACACGGCTAAATCCAAGATAATGGTCCCATTGCATATACAACGAAAATGAGTATTTCACTATATTATTGAATGTGCTAATAACAAAATGAAAGATAATTTATGTTTAAAAAGTAAGTATTAAATAAGATATTACACTTTAAAGTTCCGAAAAATGCACTGCATATTTTGACATTTCATAGGCAATATATCATATTAGGTTAGGTTATTAGGTTTGATTAGGTTAGGTTATTAGGTTTGGTTTGTTTAATTTAGATTACTATTATTTTAGTTAGATTAAATTAACAGGACGTTAAATTATATCGACGGCTCCTATGTATAATATCGTAACCCACAAAGCGACGATTTTGAGTTTGTTCTGTATTTCATATGTTTTTAATTATATATTTAATTCCTAGAACGATTTTTTTTTTTTTTTTATAATAACAAAACGTTATTTATTGCAAAATATTTATTTTTCCTTCTTGGAATTAAAGATATAATTAAATACACATGTGTATACACAAAGAACTCAAAATCTTCGATTTGTGGGTTACGATATTATACGTAGGAGCTGTCGATATAGTGAAATACTTATTTTCATTGTATGAACAACGGGACCATCATCTTGGATTATTCCATTATTGAATGTGCTAATAACAAAATGAAAGATAATTTACGTTTAAAAAGTAAGTATTAAATAAGATATTACACTTTAAAGTTTCGAAAAATGCACTGCATATTTTGATATTTCATAGGCAATATATGAGACTAGGTTTGGTTAGGTTAGGTTACTAGGTTTGGTTAGGTTAGGTTATTAGGTTTGGTTTGTTTAATTTAGATTACGATTATTTTAGTTAGATTAAATTAACAGAACATTAAATTATATAGTGAAATACTTATTTTCATTGTATGAACAACGGGACCATATTCTTGGATTATTCTCACCGCTAACTCCAAACTAAAGAATTGTACAGCAGGTCAAGTAATTTATACCTTATTGTGTGAGATGTCATTACCTACACTGTTAATTTTTCTACAAAGTGTGTTATAAGTGTAAACAAACTTTCTAGAAAAACTAACAGTGTAGGTAATAACATCTCACACAATAAGGTAAAAATTACTTGACCTGCTGTAAATTTCTTTGGTTTGGAGTTAGCGGTGTCTGGAAATATACGACTCATTTCCTCTAATAAAATAGTCAATACTCCAGGTAGGTAATTTGATGAATATAAATTTATAAAAAAGCATAGATTTTTGCAAAAACAGGTTTTTTGATTGGTTGCAAAGCGGAAAATCTATGCTTTTATTTAACTCTCACCAAATACCCCACTAGAGCTCTGAAACATTAAACATTTACATAAAGTGGATGACTATACATTGTTAAATCATTTTTGACATTATTTTGATTAAACTTTATAATCACATCACCCATATTAAATTAATAATCACGTCACTCACAAGCAAGAGCCGCAGAAATAGCTGAAGAACATGCCGTTGAAAAAAATTTTAAAACAACATATTTAATATTTGGATACCGCATGGGTGCATTTTAAGAAGTCGATTACAAATGTATGCGAAGAAAGCGTATAAAAGCATGTCTTAATTTTTTTTTAAATTTATTACTTTTTTCTTAATTATGAATTGACATGAAGTTAGGTACAGAAATGTAGGAAATAAAACTTCTAGCCGTAGGACGAATTACGGCTAGAAGATAAGAGATTTTTCTGAAGATAAGGATTGTTTAATTAATATTTGTTTCCCAAAATTTTTACTATTGCACATCAACCGGTCAACTTGCTCTTCTTCGACCCCTGCCCAACCAACATCCCCTTCCAACGCCCCCCCCTAGACCCTTACACATTTCCCCTTACGCCTAACCCCTCACCCTCCCAACCCCACCCCTCTACGTACCCCACCTACTAACATTCCCCGCCCCTCTCTCCCCCCCACTAGTCAACCTCCCCGTCTCATCCTATACCCTCACCTCACACGACCTTCTGGGTTAACTTTCCCCTCCTTTTGATACACCTCCTCCTCCTCCTATCATCCCACTTTCCGCCGTCGACACCCATCCCCGGAATCCACCTCCTCTACCCATCCTTTCCCATTTCACACTACCTGCACCTCCACGCTCGCACCTCAGGACCGATCGCTCCACCCCACCATCTACCTCCCGTAACCCTACGAGCCATCTATTCTCTTCCCATTCAGCTTCTTGCCTTTGCCCCTACCATTTCCATACACACCCGATCGGTGTCAACTCAGAATTTTTTGCTTGTATGCGCTGCACGCCACTGATATTTAGATATCAGAAAATTTTTTTGGTGAAATTAAATTTTCTTCTTTTTCATCCCTTGTCACTTTCTTTAAATCACATAATATTTTTAAGCCGTTTACATATTTATAAAAAATTCACTGGCCTTATATTTATGTACATACCTATATTGTACCGTTTGTTTTCTCAAAAAGACACGTACGTAAAGTCACCTTTATA